>PYAF01003108.1:37460-48319 GCA_007407185.1 Glycine tomentella
TAAAAAAAAGTAGTTATCATTTTATTGAAAATTTTCTATTATGAATTTCTTAACAAATAAAATAATGTTTACAACAGTAGTTACCCTTTGTAAAAGGAATAATTATAGATTTTGTCATTTCTTTATAACTATTATTTAAAAAAGTAACTAACCTGAATTCAAGTATTTATAAATAATACATGTATATGTATAGGCCTATAATAAATCATAAAATTATTATTTAATAATTTAATATTATGTATTGATAATGTAAAATAATTTTATATTATTATTTAATTTATTTTAAAATAATTATTTTAAAAATTAATTTATTAAATATAATAAATTATGATTAAATAATAATGTAAAATTTTTTATATGATATATATATTTTTTCTCATTATTTAAACAAAAGACTTGAAAAATGAAAGGAAAAAATAAAAAAAGTAAAGCGCAAAGTGGGCTGAAATTTCTAGAAGTTCCCTTGTTTTCATGCAGTGGGATTTCAAAGCCCACGATGTCTCATCTGACACACAACACTTGCCAACTGGACACAACAAAACAGTCAGCAGCTTCTGCCGCGTAACACTAACACAGAGTCTTTTTCTTCACTCTGTTCTCTCTCTATCACACTCACAAACACAACAACATCAACAATTACGAATCCCCCAAACATTCCCTTTGTTACAAAGAAAAATGCTTTTCGGTTTCAGCTTCCCCTTCACGATCCGATCCTTCTTCATACCCCCTCCATGCATTCTGCTTTTCGTTCTCTTCTCTTTCACGTGCTTCAATTCCACATGTTCCTGCATTCATGCGTGCATTTTTTTTCTTCTTTCTCGTTAAAGTTTTCGAATTTTGGTTTGTTTTGTGTTTTTCCTTTGATGGGGTGTCGTGTTTTCTTTGTTGGGCAAGAATTTTGCTTTTGTTCCTTTTTGCATGGCGTGGACCTCACGGCGTTTTGAATTGGAACGAGTGTTTGAGATTGGTGGAACGCTTTGTTGCGTGATGAATGGTGATGGATTTGTTTTTCCTTCCAAATTTTGAAAATGGGTTAATAATGTTTTTAGTTTCTAAAAAATGGGTAATCTTTTTTGGGTTTAGTTTATAATTTTTAAAAACCATAGATATTCGTCTCTGTAATTTTTGAAATGCCAAATCTTTAGTCCCTGAAATCGTAAGTTTTCGTTCCTTAGGGACTAAAGTTTTATGGTTTTAAAAGTGGGGGCTAAACCAACATGGCGCATTTTGCAGGAACTAAAGCACTGTAATTCTTTTGAAATTTTTTATCTTTTATTGGCTTGTGGCGGCTTGTCCTGTTGTTGATGATGCCAATGGTTTCAGTGGGGCGTTTGGATTATTTTTTTTTCTTGCATGCTATCTAATTTTCGGTACCAAGGAATGAAATTGATATTCTGATTATCTGTCTTGTTATAAAATGCTAGGTAAAGATTGATATGACATTGAATATGTAACAGTGAAGAAGTATAATTTCACGAACTAGTTATTGACTTATAGCAATGTTTGCTTCTTCTTCTTCTTCTTCTTTTTTTTTTTTTTTTTTTTTTTTTTTTTTTTTTTTTTTTTTTTTTTTTTTTTTTTTTTTTTTTTTTTTTTTTTTTTTTTTTTTTTTTTTTTTTTTTTTTTTTTTTTTTTTTTTATGGGCAAATGTTCATTGTTAGTTTATTAGTTTTTGTTTAGCGGGGGATTCAAAACCAAGACCTATTCCTCCCCGGCTCCCCCCTCCCTTCTCCCTTTAGCACTAAAGTCTAAACCAACCTTATATGTCCTGCTTGTTTGCTTTCTTTGTTCATTGCTTTATCAAGTCCAGAAATTTGTGTATTTCTCATAATTTCTATATCGTACTTTTCCGCTGTCTTTGTTGTTTATCTTTCAGAAGCTTATAATGTATCCCCCTCTCCCCTTCATATATTAATTTTAATTTTAAGTTTTTCTGTTTATCTTTCAGAAGCTTATGATCCACTTGATCCAAATGGAAATATCACAATCAAATGGGATATTATAAGCTGGACACCTGATGGTTATGTTGTAAGTACATTCTTTTACTATGTCACCTATTAATATCAGAAGCAACTAATCGGATTTTATAATTAAACATGATGGTTCTAAATGTTTTTGACTCTTTTTCTCTCTACTCAACTTTTGTGACGGATCTGCATGTTTACACCAGTTGCATCTCATATGCTATATATCTGTTCTTGCTTGGATAATATAATTTGCTTGAAGGTTTGAAATACAAAATTATTTTGTTCCTAGAGAAACGAAAGAAATAAGTTCTCAGACTAATTCTTTATTATTAAGAGAAATTCATGTGAGACCCCTTTAAATTTTGCGGACCCCACTTCCCATTTATGGGAGCCAGCGCCACATGAATTTAATTCAATTCAATAGTAGAGAATGTGTTGTTACTTGTTAGTATTCTTCATATTCCAATCAGGAATATGACAGGGTTTGAATTTTAAATTACACTTGGAGCCATTTTTTATACAATATTCAAGTATGTGCTTAGCATTTAGTATTTCATATGTAAGGTGTAAAATTATTGAACTCAAGTGTATAGATGAGTGTATTTAAATTAGTTACTATAGCCATTTAAAATAAATTGAGTTTATTTGTGTTCAATCATTAGTTATTTAGATGTCTAAGAAACAATTGAATGGACAGGCTGTTGTTACAATGAACAACTTCCAACAATATCGTCATATCTCAGCGCCTGGGTGGTCACTAGGATGGACATGGGCAAAGAAGGAGGTAATATGGAGCATGGTGGGAGGGCAGACCACTGAACAAGGGGATTGTTCAAAATATAAGGCAAACATCCCACATTGCTGTAAAAAGAACCCTATAGTTGTTGATTTACTTCCCGGAACACCTTACAACCAACAGATTGCAAACTGCTGCAAAGGTGGTGTACTCAGCTCGTGGGCACAGGACCAATCCAAGGCGGTTGCAGCATTTCAAGTCAGTGTAGGTAGTGCCAGTACCACTAACAAAACTGTCAAACTGCAAAAGATTTCACACTGAAAGCGCCAGGACCCGGTTACACGTGTGGGCCGGCAACAATTGTGAAACCAACTCAATTTTTACAACCAGACAAAAGGAGAGTGACCCAAGCACTCAGTAAGTTAATGGACTTTTATGTTCATTTCCACACTTGTCAGTATAATTATCTTGTAGTTTTTGTTAGTGCTAAAATTTGGTATTCTGCTCCATAAATACTTATAAGAGAAGAAAATAAGAAAAGTAAAATGAATTGTGTTTCTCTTATAAGCTAAAATCAACTTATGCACTTAACTTTTATAAAAGTTCTCTAATCTATCTTCCCCCAAAGTTGAGGAGCATAAATTGATTTTAACTTGTGGGAAAAACTCAATTAATTTTCCCTTTTTGTTTCCTTTTCCTATAAATACTTATGGAGAAGTTTATCCATACGGGATCTAAGTAAACAGTTCTGAGTTTTTACTTCCTACTAGCAAAATCCATCAACTTAGTTTGACCTTAACATTGCTCTGATTTATTGCAGTGACATGCACATATTCACAATTTCTTGCTCAGAGAACA
Source organism: Glycine tomentella (assembly GCA_007407185.1). Taxonomy (NCBI): domain Eukaryota; kingdom Viridiplantae; phylum Streptophyta; class Magnoliopsida; order Fabales; family Fabaceae; genus Glycine; species Glycine tomentella. Next base: position 41,022 of record PYAF01003108.1, read on the forward strand.
CCCAGTTGCTGCATCTCGCTCTCATCTTTCTATAACAATACAGTTGTACCCTGCACTACATGTGCATGTGGCTGCCAGGGCAACTCATCTCAATCAGGGGAATGTGTGGAGTAGGATTTAAATACCCAGGGCACTGTGATTTTTTCCTAAACAGAAAGAAATGCTATATACTGACATTTGTCCTTTTTTTTTTATGTCATTACAGTCCAGATTCACCACATTTGCAATCAGTTGTTTCCAACGCTGGACCTGGAAAGAATAGTATCACACCTTTGGTTCGATGCACTCGTCATATGTGCCCAATCCGAGTTCACTGGCATGTTAAGCTTAACTACAAGGAGTACTGGCGTGTGAAGGTCACTGTTACTAATTTCAATTACGGGATGAATTATTCTGATTGGAACTTGGTTGTTCAACATCCAAACTTTGACAATCTGACCCAACTTTTCAGTTTCAACTACAAAGCGATAACCCCCTCCGGGTCAATAAGTAAGTGTGATCTTTCAAGGACTTGCAATCTTACAGACATAAAATATTGATGGTTATTTAACTTAATTGAATATAGTGTATAGTTTTAGACCAGGCATCATTGTTGGTACTTGGTAATATATCTGACAACCACTCCAAGATTACCGAGGGGGTTGTCAAATTTCTTGAGTAGTAAATTTATTTGGTGTCCCTACGTAACAAATTAAGAGTCCAACTTCTTGAGAGTGAGATTACCATTGTAATCTCTTCTTCTTTAAGATGTCTGGCTTCACTCTTGACTAACACTTTATTTGCATTTTTATAAAATGCTTAAATTTATCAATTACTATCATATTTCCTTTTTATGTTCAATTTTTTTCTTCCCAGATTTCTATTGTATATACTTTCAAACTCTTTTGAATTATATATATATATATATATATATATATATCTTTATAATTTTATATTTTTCTCAAAAAATCTACCTGAATTAATCATGCATACATCCCGTGTAATTTTAAACAATTTTCTTTTAATTTATATTTTTAAATTTTTACCTACCTTTGCAATGTACAAAATACTTGTTAGTGAGATTCTAAACTTTCTGGTCATAATAACTGCACGAGCAACATATTCTTATTTTCGCCATAGAACATGTATTTTTGTGGAGGCACCAAAATGATTATTGATCTAAGTTACTTTTAATAGATGATACAGCAATGCTTTGGGGACTTAAGTTCTACAATGATTTTCTCATGCAAGCTGGCCCTCTTGGTAACGTTCAATCAGAGCTACTATTCAGAAAGGATAAATCAACCTTCAGTTTTGACAAGGGTTGGGCCTTCCCTCAGAGAGTCTATTTCAATGGCGACGTTTGTGTGATGCCGCCACCTGATGCTTATCCATGGTTACCTAATACGGGTTCCAGGCAAGTGGTTTCCCTGCTTGCTTTGGTGATGTCCTCTTTGGTAGCATTGGTATTATATGCAGATGCTTAAAGTTCCTATTCATGCCACACTCATCAAAAGTCTTAAAGTGTGACAAGTTTTGACTCAATTTTGGGATACCAATTTGGAATTTGAACTAAGCCAGGGTATGACATCCAGTGACAATTCAAGAGTAGCTCAGTTGTCCTATGATTTGGTTGCAAGTTTCAGCATATGGGGTGATTGAATTTGCTACTATATTGTTATTTCTGACTGTTATAATATAATGATGTATTTATTGGTTTTAGATTCATAGTTACAGTTGGTGCTGTAATTATAAGAAAAATATAAAGGTACAGAATGATGTAATTCATAAACGAATGTCTGTATTTGACGTGAGAATCGTTTATTGATTTATTCTTTGCAGCCACCTAATTAAATTATGAGCGTTTATCATCTAACACGTTAGATAAATATTTATATATTTAGTCACATGTTGAGAAATTGATCTAGTTAAAATACCATAAAAGTAGTTTATGAGTTGGATCAATTGTTATATGAATTTTATAATTAATTTGTTTTAAGAATAAAACAATATATAAAAAATGGTATTTTAAATTGTTAAAACAGTATAAATCACTTTTAAAAAAAATGTTTTTAATCGAAATTAATTTCATTGAATATCAATTGTGTAAATGCTTATTCAAATACACAGTAAAGTTGTCCAAAGAAATAGAATAAAATACATGAATTATTCATTATTTACATTTTAGCATCCCTTTTGATGCTCACATGTCAGAAAAACACGGCCATGAGTTTGGCTTGGTGTTTCCAAAGAATTTGAGTATGCATGCCTATTGTCACATTAACATTAAGAAGGTATACATGGTTTCAAAATTTTCACAAAATTCTGACACACTATGCACCAATTCACCAAACTGATAGCAAGAAAAGCAACAAGAAAATGAATGCAGGGAAGTTAAGTAGGCTTGCAGGTGAGAAAAGGATAGGTGTCAGGTGGGGGCAGCATGCATTCATCACCATTAAAGTAGACCTTGCGAGGAAATGCCCAACCCTGCTTGAATGTGAATGTATCCTTGTCCTTCTGAAGAACCAACTCTGATTGAACATTCCCAGTTGGTCCAGCTTCCATTAGAAGATCATTGAAGTACTTCATGCCATAGAACATGCCAGTGTCATCTGCATGCATAATAACAACACACTTGAATATTTATTCTTAGAAGTTGTTCAATTATAATAGAAGCTTAAGAAGATTTATTTGGTGGCACTCACTTATGGATCCATAGGGCAGAAGAGGCTTGTAATTGAAACTGAAAACTTGGGTGAGATTGTTGAGATTTGGATGCTGAACAGCAAGAGACCAGAGGGAGTGATTCATCCTGTAATTGAAGTTGGTTATAGCAACCTTGACTTGCCAATAGTCGTTATAGTTAGTCTTTACATGCCAGTGGACCCTGATTGGACACATGTGATGAGTGCACTCCAGCAATGGTTCATTGTCTTTCTTTGGAGTGTGAACCCCCACCATGCTGAGAATTTTGGAGTCTCCCTTGCATACCAAATCAATAGTGATAAAAGATATTGGAAATTCTCTCATAGGATATAGAACAAATACATTAACAGTTAACACTTGAGATTTCTTGAGATTGCACATGATCCTCTTGCTATTTAATGCTTACAACAACTCCCTTATAATGGCACACAATGTAATGTATTTCTTGGATAAAAAGAAGTGTCAATATAATATTAAGAGAGGTTAGTGCAGGGATGAAAAAAGGAAGGAATGGTGGAAAAAATTGACAAAACATTAGGGAACATCTATGTAATTTACTCTAGAATATATATTAAGGTCATCAATTGGCTATATCAGACTTACTTGACACAATGCTTCTTGTTCTGGCAGCCACAGGCACAAGAGGGACAAGGGGTGATGGTTTCATTATAAAAGGATGACAAAGATACACAACAACTTGGGTTCTTTCTTGCCAGAAATTGTGAGTATGTGCAGGTAACATTCCATGTCACTGCATAAGATAAAGCAAATGAGACTTTTGAGAATTGTTGACGGCAAAGTTGGTGAGCAAATTGAAATTGTCAAGTTAGAGATCTTACTTAGCGCTTGAGTCTTGCGGCGCTTGTCGGGCGTAAGGAAAGTAGTGGATGGAACAATCTTTGCAGGGCCACATGTATAGCCTGGTCCTGGAGCCAAGAGAGTGAAGTTCTTGGGGAGTTTAACTGTCTTGTTTGAGGTACCAGCTTGGCCTACACTCACTTGGAAGGATGAGATAGCTTGTGAAGGATCTTGGCCCCATGCTGCCACCACTCCACCCTTACAGCAGTTTGAGAATTGCTGGTTGTAAGGTACACCAGGGAGCAAGTCCACAACTGTGGGAATTTTCTTGCAGCAATGAGGTATGTTGCCTTTGAACTTAGAGCAGTCTCCTTGTTCTGTGGTTTGAGCTCCTACCATGGACCAAATGACTTCTTTCTTGGCCCATGTCCATCCCATGGTCCATCCAGGATTCATGATGTGCCGAAACATTTGGAAATTGTGCATTGTTACCACAGCCTGATGGAAAATGCAATAGGCATAAGTCAGGTGATTTCATTACATGGCTGCAGTGTTTGATTTAATATCTATTGGTTACATGTTTTTGGTAGTTTTTTAGTTTAATATTTAATTTGGTTTCATTCATGCATTTTACTTCTGTGAAATAAATTGCAATGCTAGGTAACAATATTGTGACATTCTATTTGATCTTTCATGGCATCCATAACAACTAGATCTGGCCAGTGGTTGGAATTTTGTCTGTCTTAAGTGTGTGTTAAGATTCGCGTTCAGTCGTTCAAAATCACTTTTGAAATATCAGATAATGTGATTTTAGGTAAATGATCATGTGTTTAATTGTATTTTAAGAAATTAATTTTGAGTTGAAGCAACTTCAAGTAATTTTTGCATTAGAATAAAAATATCCAAACATAAATCACATAATTTCAAAATCATTTTTTTTTTCAAATGCACACCTAAACACACTTAAAAAAATATAAAACAAGTAGCAATGCGCTTTGTGTTTACCACATAGCCATCTGGTGTCCAAGACATGACATCCCATTTGATTGTTACGTTTCCGTTTGGATCCAAAGGATCATAAGCAACTATGATACAAAATAAATTTTAAAAATTAGCTGAATATATATAATGCATGTGCAAGTGAAATTTAAACAAAACCAGCAAATAGTGAAGCTTTGTATCTTACCTGCATAAGAGAATAACACAAGAACACAGAGAGCTGAGATGACAAGCCTCATTGTCTGAATATGTGTTTGATGTTATCAACTGCTACAATTGGGTCCAAGACACCTTTAGTGACAAAATTTTTTAAGATCAAGAGTTGTTAAGTAGCAAAATGCTATGGCATTGAATGTATAATAATATTGTATATGTCCTTCCAGGGAATTCTCTAGGGGTTCTAGTTATGTCTCACCTAATGGTTGTTATGAACCTTCACATTTTTATTGCTATATATCACTGCCTCATACTTGAGATTTCTGTTTAAGTTTACCTTTCTTAAAGCTACCGCTACAGAACAGACATATGAGCGTGAACATAACACTTCAACGGTTGTCTTTGAAAGGGAAAGAAAATTCCTTAATCAAGGAACTTGACACAGTGAACATAGAAACAAGGTTTTTTCAAAGAAAGGAAGGAATTTTTTTAAAGTATCTTTTTTCCTTTTCTCGTTTGCAAGTACTACTTTCTCATTTCTTTGAAAATTCCCTAATAATGACTGTTGATTGGAACATAGAAAGGGTTGAATAAATTTGGTTGGAGACGAAATAAAATGGTTTTCTTATACATAAGGATGTGAGAGGCATAATTAAGGGTAGATATGTTCTGGGCTAAGTTGTATAAAATCTAAGATTGTTCCATTCTTAAATTTAAGATTTCATATGAGGACGAGATTTTAATGTGAACCACCATTATCCATTATGTTTATGGTCTAATTTAAAATTTTGAACTAGCCTAAATATATTAAGAAGAAGTTCCTTTTAAAATAAAATCTATATGAAAATAGCATCTTTAAATAGATTAATAAACCTAAACAAATATGTAAGTCCGTATAAGTTTTTAAATGAATTAATAAACATATAGGCTTAAAATATTATTATTTATTTAAATAGATTGACCTATTAAACCTTAAATGCAGTTTGAATAATTTAACTTTTTTTTAACTAAATGATTTTTTTAAAAGAAATACTAATGTGTGACTTATGCAGTAAATATCTCATGAAATATAATATTAATAATCCGAAATTATCATATATATATATATGTATGTATGCACTCACCCATCACATAAAGGGTTTAACCTAGTGGTGGATCCACTTTATAATCAAGGGGTGCAAATGCATTCCATTATTTTTTAAAAATTACATTAAATATATTAAATTCGTATATTTTATTCATTGATTTTATATGTTTGAACTCCTATTCTTAATTTAATTTTACTCTTTTCGTAATAATAATTATTAATTTTATTTTTTGAAATATATTACTCCCCTAACTTAGAATTTTAAATCCGTCACGGATTAATCCATTTATACCTTTTGCATATGCATAATTAGTGAAAGAGCATCCAATAAATAGTTAGTGTAATTTAACCACTATGAGAAATTATTTGGTTTATGTATTTTTCTTTTTACCAACAAATGTTAATGATTAATTTATTCATTTTTATTAGTAAAAAATTCAAATTCATAATCTTTTTTCTTTTTATGATTAAATCAATTTTATATATTTTTTTTATCTCAAAAGTTACTTATGATCAAAATGTGAAATTATACCCCTAGTATGATCACTACTTTGGTCGGTCATATTAGATAATATATGTTCCTGCCCTGGCCTGGAACTTACCAAACCAGTTTTGTGATCATAATCTTTACGGTCTTGCTTGCTTTTTGTCTCTGCTGAGTCACAAATGAGTTTGAAGGAAGCAAGCAACGTTGGGACCGTTAGTGAATCCTTTCCAATTAAAAAAGGACACCCTAACCGCTTCATGTATCTGTAAGATCTCCAAATGTGAATGCTTCAATAGTAAATTTTCCCAAGTACCACTATTTTGCAGTCTTTTGCCACTTGGCTTATAGCTCTCACTTTCTTTGTTCATGATATTTTGATACGAAACTTTACAAATTAACTTTTCTGAATAGTATATTGTGTGTCTCGGTTCTATCATGCCTCTTTTGACATCAATTTTCAAAATCGTTAAAAATTGATGATGTAAAATATATTTCGTATAGTAATATATTCAATTTTTCACGTAAATAAGTAAATTATTTATCCAAATAATATATCCCAAAAAAATCTCTATGGATAATATATTTTTGTAACGAGTAAAAAATTGATTCCTCCAAATCGATTTTGCTATTTTTTTTTTCGATTTCACATTAAGAAGCTGATTTATTGGGGAACTGATTTTTAACATCTTTTTTTTTTTTTTTTTTCCAAAAGGATCTTACTATATGATTCCCCGTGAATCAATTTCGTAAGGCTTTTTTTTACTTTTTTTTAAACATATGTTAGAATTTGGTGTTTTTTTGTTTTTTAATTTTTATTTCTTTGAGTTTATTTATTTTATTTGTTTTTTATTTAAAAATTAACTGTTTTGTTTTGTTTTGTTTTTTTAATGTAATTTTTTTTATTTTAAAATTAACTTTTTTTATTTGTTTATTTATTTGAGTTTCTTTGGGTTTATGGATTTAAAAATGTTTTTTTTTTATTTTGTTTGTTTTTATTTAAAAATTACTTTTTTTGTTTTGTTTATTTTACTTATTTATTTTTTTGTTTATTTGAAATTGTTTTTTAATTTAAAAATTATCTGT
>PYAF01003109.1:0-31795 GCA_007407185.1 Glycine tomentella
TATTTCTTTGAGTACTGACGCGACCCGCGTGGATTACCAAGTGTGTCGCGTGGATTGGCAGAGCTGAAATGGCTTAAACCTGGAAGTTCCCACGCGACTCACTTGAATAACGGCGCCACCCGCGTGATCTTCTCTGGTCTTCCAAGTGGCCCGCGTGGATGTTGGCGCGACTCGCGTGATTCTCCAGATCTTGTTATTTGCTTTTAATTCCCTCTTTTTTTTCCTGCAAACACTTAAATGATATTAAAATGCTTTTATAATGCAAAATACTAAATATGACTAATTTTTAGAACTATTTTCTAACTATTCAATACAAATATGACCTAAAACTAAGCTATAATTAAGATGTGTTTGCAACACATCAACCACAGCTCCAGTGTTGACTCTTCCTGATCCTGAAGGAACCTTTGAGGTGTTTTGTGATGCATCCAAGCGGGGACTTGGGTGTGTATTGATGCAGGATAAGAAGGTTGTTGCCTATGCTTCCAGGCAACTGGAACCGCATGAAGAGTCTTATCCTACTCATGACTTAGAGTTGGCAGCTGTGGTGTTTGCTCTGAAGATATGGAGGCACTATTTGTATGGTGCCAAGTTGATAGTGTTCAGTGACCACAAGAGTCTCAGATACCTCTTTGATCAGAAAGAGCTGAATATGAGACAGAGGCGTTGGATGGAGTTCCTGAAGGACTATGACTTTGAGCTGAGATACCATCTAGGCAAGGCTAACGTGGTTGCTGATGCTCTGAGTAGGAAGTATATGACTGCTGCTTGTTGGATGATCTCGGATTGCAAGCTGATAGAGCAATTCAGAGACATGCACCTGACAGTGACAGAAGGTGCACATGGTCTTGAGTTGAGCAGGACCAAGGTCGATAATGAATTGATCAGGAGAATCCGAGAAGCTCAACAGCGGGATGAGGCTGTGAGAGCAATGATTGGCCAACAGGATGTCTCCTAGGAAGATCACGACTTGGTGAGATACCAAGGTCGTATTGTGGTGCCTGAGGGCGAGTTGAGAGATGTCGTCCTACCTGAGGCACATAAGGGTCAGTTCAGCATTCATCCAGGAGCCACTAAGATGTATCATGACCTGAAGAGGAATTTCTGGTGGCCAGGGATGAAGAGAGACATAGCTGAACATGTGACAAAGTGTTTAGTGTGTCAGAAGGTGAAGATTGAGCATCAGAGACCATCTGGTCTGCTTCAGCCTTTGGAGATCCCTGAGTGGAAATGGGATTTGGAGATCCCTGAGTGGAAATGGGACAGCATTTCCATGGATTTCATGGTGGGACTACCAAGGACTCAGAGTGGATGTGATTTCATCTGGGTGATAGTGGACAGGCTGACCAAGTCTGCTCATTTCTTACCTGTGAGGTCTAACTACACTACAGAAAAGTTGGCCCAGTTATGCATGGCGTCCCTGACTGTATTATCAGTGACAGAGATCCGAAGTTCACCTCGAGGTTTTGGGGTGCTCTTCAGGATGCTTTTGGGACCCAGCTGAGACTCAGCACAGCCTACCATCCTCAGACCGATGGTCAGACTGAAAGGACCATCCAGACTTTGGAGGATATGCTGAGAGCTTGTGCCTTGGAGCAAGGTACAAGCTGGGATAGATATCTACCTCTGGTGGAGTTCTCGTACAATAACAGCTTCATGCCAGTTTGGGCATGGCACCTTATGAGGCTTTGTATGGCCGGCGGTGCAGAACTCCAGTGTGTTGTACAGAGGTAGGAGAAAGACAGCTCCTTGGACCTGAAATGGTTCAAGAGACTTCTGAGCAGATCAGGATGATCAGAGACAAGTTGATGAAGGCTCAGAGTCGACAGAGGAGCTATTATGATCAGAAGCACAGACCCTTGCAGTTTGAGGAGGGTGATCATGTGTTTCTGAGGCTATCTCTAGTGACGGGTGTAGGACGAGCTTTGGGTGTGAGGAAGCTAAGTCCTAGGTTCATTGGTCCTTATCAGATCCTTGAAAGGATAAGACCAGTGGCATACAGGCTAGCTTTGCCTCCCCAATTGTCAGGCTTGCATGATGTGTTCCACGTGTCTCAGTTGAGGAAGTATGTGGCTGATCCCTCACACGTGGTAGAACCTGACACAGTTCAGATTAGAGAGAATCTGACAAGTCCTACACGACTAATGAGGATTTTGGATAGAATGGAGAAGCAGATCCGCAGCAAGAAGATTCCCATCGTCAAGGTACAATAGGAAGGTTGAACACCTGAGGAAGCAACTTGGGAGCGAGAGCAGGATTTGCTGCAGTAGTATCCCGAGTTGGCTAACAGGTATGTTTCTGAATTTTGCGGACAAAATTCCTAAAAGGAGAGGAGAATGTAAGGACCCTCATTATGGCGCGGTTGGCACCAGATCCCGCGCGGTTAGCGCCGGGATTGCTCAGCAGAAAACCCTGTTAAGGATGCAGCGCGGATGGCGCCAGGGCTGGCGCTGATGGCACCAAAGCCACTGGAACTTGACGTCCAGAGCGCCAGAGCCACGTGAGGGGCGCCATAGGTTTCCCAGCCCGCGCGGATAGCGCCATGGGTGGCGCGGATGGCGCGGGAAGTGGTCTGGAAAACCAATTTTCACTGGTTTTCCACGCGGTCAGCGCCAGGTGTGGCGCGGACGGCGCCATAGGCAAGGGGAAGGTTGGCGCTGACGGCGCCAGTGTGGCACGGGTGGTGCCACAGGTTCTGGAAGCTGACACTGGAGGCGCGGAAGTGGCACTGTTGGCGCCAGGGCCACCGTCACTATGGCGCGAGTAGCGCCGGAGCTAATGCGAATCGCGCCAGAGCTCGCGCAGGCCCAGTATAAAAGGGGCAAAACGCGAAAATGGAGAGGAAAAAAAGTTTCTTCTTCTTCCTCTTGCCCAACCTCCATTGATGCTTGTCCCAAGCTTCCTAGGACCTTATACCTTGACCTAAACACCTCCCAATGACCACTAAGCTTGTGAGAATCATCTTGAGAGCTTAAATCCTTCATTTCCTCTCCTGAAAACCCCAATTGAGTGAGAATTCCTTCTGAAGGAAAAGCTTAGGAACTTGAGTTTGGCAAGGACCCAAGGCGCAGAACGGACCGCAGAGCTAAGGAAAGCTGTCCTCCAGCCTTTTTGGTCGTCACTGAGGTAAGAAACTCAAGTTTCTCCGGTTGATTTTGAATTGGGGATTTTCTGGGAATAGTGACCCATATGTGCTGGGGCTAGAATTAGCCCAGAGTCCTGTAGAGGATATTGTTTAGAACTGTCTAGTGATGAAGGATTAGCTTTCAGTTTTTGATTTGGTGAACTTTTAATATTGGCTCTGTCGAGGCATGTGTGACTGTTGTAGAGTCACTTGTCGATTGTTTTCTGACATGCTAGAGCCTTGATTATGTTGTTATGAGCCTGAAAGGCTAGATGAACGGTGTTTTGAGTGAGACTCAGACCGTTCCAGTGATATTTGACTTATGGGCTAATGTTGGCCAGAGCTTATAAGTATAGGCTGTGCATTGAGTCATGGATGACTCAGATGCTTGGTTTTCAGCCTTAGTGGATATTGTATATGTCTGTAATGGCCTAGTGTGCGCTGGGCTGAAATGGTTGAACCCTAGGATAGGGGAATTCTGTATATGATATGTTCTGTGATTGAATGCCTATGGATTGGTTTTGATATTAGTATATGCCTTGATTAGGGCGTGATATTGAAACGGTTGGTGGTGGGAGCCACAGACCAGGGAAAGAACTGCAGAGTGATACTTTGCCAGGTAAGTTCTGAGTCCCTGGGAAATGATTTCCCACTTGGTTGCACACCACACTCCGGGGGAGTGGTGGTCATATTCATAATGCATGCATTGATTGTCACATACTTATATTACTATGTGTGTATTTGTGCCTGGTTGTGCTTTGAACTGTGCAAGGCATTGAGGGTTCTCTGCCAAGTATTGAGGGCATTGAGGGTATTGAGGGTTCTCTGCCATGTGGGACGGCATTGAGGGTACTCTGCCAGGGCATTGAGGGTTCTCTGCCAGGGCATTGAGGGTTCTCTGGCAAGGCATTGAGGTTCTCTACCATGGGTGTGGAGCAGATAACTGCTCATGTGTATGAGGACCAGAGGGCCAGGCCATTGGGCCAGATTGGATGTGTGTGCTTGTCTGATGTTTGTATTGTGAATTGTGGGCCAGGGTGGGGATGATTTCCCAAGGACCCTGAGCTTACTGAGGGATATATCTCACCCCATGTGGGAATTTATGATTTCAGGTGACTCTTCAGGCAGAAGAGAACAGTCTCAGGGCAGGAGGCCCGAGTAAAGACATTTCTGCTTAGCTAAGAGCAGCAAATGGAGCTTGAAGGCTCAGTTTTTATTTTGTTAATGTTATGTACCCTTGCTAAGGGTTGTATAGTTCTGTATACCCTCGGTGAGGGCAGTTTTTCTTTTGTATCACCACGGTGTGGTGAAGACACTGATGTATATGTATGTACAGAACTATTAATGATATGATATGAATTTCCTCCTGAGTATATTGTGGATGTTTATTTATCTGTCTATGGTTATGTATGAGAAACTGGATCAGCAGGGGCGTGATTTATGTGCCTTATATGAATGTTTGTTTTTATCTGTTCTATTCCATACATAATGAATCAAGAAAAACGATTCTATGCTTCCGCCGAGTTTAATTAAGGTTAATCAAGCGCTAATCTGATATTGTTAATGATAACGCACCGGAGGCCTACTGGGTGTTACAAATGGCATATAAATCAATTGGATGTGAACAATGCCTTCTTACATGGTGATTTATATGAGGAAATGTACATGGTTTTTCTTGAAGGAATGTAGGTAGATAAGCCAGGATAGGTTTGTAGGCTCCAAAGGTCTTTATATGGCCTGAAACAAGCTAGTAGAAAATGGTATGTGATAACGATTATCGCATTGCTACAAAACAAATAAAACTATGATAATTTTGTAGTTCAGAAATAACCTAGGTCAACCTAAAGATACGATCAATTTGTTTCTAACTTCAATGCACTGACAAACAACAAGGGGACTTTCATCAAACGGTTTGCAGACACTAAGTAAAAAAATTGCTGAAAAACATAAACAAAAAACACTGACAAAATTGATAAAAGATGTTGTAAAACAGATTCAAAAATATCAATCTAATTTACCAAACCAAGCAATCACTACTACAAAATACGCTTTTAACATCGGTTAATTTGGCCTTTCCACATCAGTTTTTAACCGATGTTGAAACCGTTGACGTTAAAAGTTTGAACGTTAACATCAGTTTTCAAAAACCGACGTTAACCAAAGTATACAACATCGATTTTTCTAAACAATCGATGTTGGCAAATAAGAAATAAAAGAAAAAAATGTTAAAATATGATAATTCAACATCGATTTTTAGTAAAAATCGATGTTGTTGCATGTGCTCAGCAACATCAACATCGATTTTCAGTAAAAACCGATGTTACATAAATTAACATCAGTTTTTACTAAAAATTGATGTTGTTTTTTTGTTTTTTTGATATGCTATTTGTTTTATTAATTTAACCCAATTTTAACATGCAAATTTTAAAATTAGACCCAGGCAGTTTCAAATTTCAGTACAAATTAATATCATATGTGAATAATAAGTAAATTCAATAGTGTCAATATACATAAAATAATTGTAATTTTAAACTATACAATTGTTTTACTAAAAATTCCCCTAATAAGCTAATGTTTCATTCCTAACTCTAAGACAAAATGTAGCCCACTAAAGTCGGATTGCCTTCAATCTCTCTGGCTCTAATGGTCTCTGATTAGCAAATACTGCAACACATAATAAAACATAATTTAATAATTAATTATTAATAAAAACGAGTATAACAAAATACAAATAGTTTTGGATTGGACAATTACCATATCCCAGTTATCCCTGAAGCATCCTTGTACTATCGTCGACATTCGATGCATGACATAATAGCCACACTCAATGCTTCATTTTTGCTTATTACACTAAATTCAATAACATAGTCAAATTTAAATGAAAATTAGTGTAAATAGTAATAAAAGTTATTTTGAAGACATAAACCATTATTTAAATGACTTACTTTAACCGCAATCTATTTAGTAGTAGCCTTTGATATATTTCCCTGAGTATCATGGACTCCCTTCAAAGCACTGCTTAAGAGAAACATACATGCATATTATACAATTAACATATTCATGTGTTAGACAATGATAAAATAAATGTGTTACAAATTACAACCTACTTATTAATAATCTCTTTCATGTAGTTATCAGGCTTATACGAACAGAACCACACGACAACATTGTCCTTAGGACATATAAGGACCAGTTGTCAATGTGCACTGCATTGGAGAACATTAAGTTATTATACTACATGTATTATTTTGATTTAATTGTACATTTTTACTTACCCATTCAAGTACGCTACAAGGTAGACATGTTTCTGTGAGCTCTGCATCCATTTCTTAAGATAGTCTTTGGATTCAAATTGCAATTGCCCATATCTCTGTATGGACTATGGCTCAATGAATCCATAGACAGAGGCAATATTCGATTGCAGATATAACTCATTCATATGCCTATTGTTTTGAAAATAAAGTCAATTATACATGAACATAAAACAATTAGTCATGTAATGGTAGACAATATGAAGTGACTTACAGAATCCACAGCTGTAAAATGGAGATGTTCAAACATTGACCACTGTGGATTATTTCAGAAATATCCTCATGCTTTATGTACAACAGGAAGTCATCGTTATACACCCCGAACAGGTACAGGGGATCTTCAACAAGTTCCGACTTATGTACAAGTTTCAGCGATCCCTCAGGTCCCTATTTATCCTACATAATTAACAAGCATAAGTCATTGACTGTCTTCACTTTATATGACATTGACCAGATGTTTAAATGATAATAAACACACAAAAAATGAAATACCTTTTTCAAAATAGGTTGTACAAGATGTGTCGGCCAAGCAAGAAAGGTGTTAAGGGCCTGCCCCACTAACTGAACCTCTTCTGTAAGTACAGGGACGCGAGCATTAGCATCTCGAACTTTCTCAACACCTACCTTGACCTGATCATTGGCCAGAGGAACGTTGTGCACAGTTGTCGACCCTTCATAAACTCTTCCAAGGGCAACTAGGCGGGGAGGATTATCATCGACATACAACCCACGCTTGTCAGATGCACCCGTGTCTGGGTCCTGCCTTGAGGGATCGACACAATTTTCCTTCATGCTGACACGGACACCATAAGGAAAAACCTGAACCTCTAGAGGCGGCATGAATCCTTGAGACTGCATATAGGACTGCATTTGGCTGAAGGACATCATGAGTTGCTGTGTCACTTTTTCAGTGATCGAATGCTCCAGCTCTTCCCTGATGTTATGTTTCAGTCGATCCAAGTCTTCAAGGTTCATGGACTTAGACTTACGAGAGGTTGGTGAAGTCAGTCTGTAGTATTGTTTGATGGTCACACCGGCTCTAGTAGCACAGACACAACCTGGGTGCTCTAGTCGTCCAATGACAACAGTCTGTACATCCTGACGTCCACTGTTGACAAATCTACCCTGTGTCAATTGCTTATTTAGGGTATCCTGCAATCATCATAATGTATTACATGAGTTAGCAAACATTTGTTGTTATTTTCATAATTAATGAACAATGAAACCATCATTTGACTTACAATCCTCTCTACAATCTCCCGTGTTGCCTCAGATGCCATGAGTCCTGTTTTCTTTGTTCGAGCTAGCTTCCACTTCACGTGCCGTCTAACAGGAGACAGAGGATGAACAATTGTCTTGGTGCTCTCGGCTTGGCCTACTTCCTCCAATCTTTTCTTTTGTTTCTCCTTCATCAATCTCTGTTCTAGTAAATCATAACCCCCGCGAGACAACACGTGAGGGGTAGTGTTTAGCTTGTAGATGGCCTTCTCCTTCTTTCTAACATCCTGTAAGAATTATCTAGATAGTTGTCAACAAAATGCGGTTACAAATACTGCATAATTGTCAAATTCTAAAACAATGCAAGTCAACTAACCTCCCATGAAGCAGCTCTGCGACTCTTACATAATTGGTGCCACTTTTCTTTGTTGATTCCATATTTTTCACATACAGTGTTGTCGTCCTCGCCCTTCCCTTTTGCCAAATCCCACTTGAAGGTCAAATCAAACTTGAACTGCCTCAATCGCTCTCATACAGTCTGAAGAATTTTCTTCTTCGTTCGTTGGTCGGACGCTTCAGGTATATCAAATTCAGCCTGTGATGCAAAAAAGAATTTTAACAGTTAAAATAACATTTAAATGGTATTATCACAAACAATTACAGAAACATTGGACACTTAATTGTAATACCTAAATGTCCTCCCAAATCAATTCCTTCTGAGCTGTAGGAACTTCCTTCTAATTACCAATGGTGACATCCACCTTGTCTCAAGTCACGATCCCCAGATACGTCCTCAATTTCTTCTTATGGGGATCATTATCCTTCCCAGTGGCAAGATCCGTTGGTCTGTCAACACCAACAGGTCTGGTAGACAATGACCTCGGTCGTGTTGCTTCCCTAGTCTTCTTCGCCGTAGATGACGAAGGTGCTGACTGAGGAGGAAGAGGAGGGGAGCTCGATGGTGTAGTCATGTTCCTGTAGAAAACAAAATTAAATAAAGTTAAGTCAAAAGTTATGTAAGTTATGAAATTGTAAACTTGGAAACAACTTAATATAAAGTAAACATTACATTACATTAAACGATATTAATTAATTATCCTTCATCATGATCATTATGATTTGTATGAATGTCGTCAACTTCTTCTTCTTTGTTGACGTTTGGCATTTGTGTTGAGTAATGAGTCAGATCAATATCAAGGGTTGAATCATCATCGTCAAGAGTGAGACCAATGGTTTTTCCATGTAGTTCCACTGATCACCTTTCATCACAAGGATCTTGAACATAAAATACTTGTTTAGCTTGTTCTGCCATGATGAAAGGTTCATTTTTATAAGCTACCTTCTTAAGATCTACTAAAGTAAATCCCGAATCGTCGGTTTGCACACCGCTATTGCTATCAACTGACTTACACTTCAAAACACACACAGTGAATTTAACATAATTAAGCTCTCAGATGTAGCCAATGACTCCAAAGTAAGGGATGGATACCAAACGAGGATTGTCGTCATGCATAGTAACGAAATGTTGCGATTCATCCCTAAGACTAACCCCATTGTTTTGCATTATGCTCTTGTCATCTTGTTCTTTGGTGTAGAACGAGTACTTGTTGATATCGTATCCCTGCCAACATCTAACATTTCTTTTAGGCCCATCTGCTAACTTTCTTATTGTTTCAGAGGAAGATTCATCATTAAATATTGTATCTTTAAACCAATCCAGGAAAGTCTTGGTATGCTCTTTCAACAACCTATTCTTCATCATTCTGGGATTACTTTCCTTTACTAAGGATTCGTGATGAACTATGTATGGCAGGACTTCATCACTGTTATTCAGTACATACAGATGTGCTTGTTGCAATTCTTGTAAACTAGGAGTTATAATATGCAGTCCTTGTGAACCCTCTCCTCCCATTCTATCATCATTCTGGAACTTGAGAAGCCTAACAGGTTTTTCCTTTTCAAGTTACTCTAAACAAAATTCTACAGCTTCTTCTGCAATGTACCTTTCAACTATCGATGCTTCAGGACGGTGTAGATATTTTGTATACCCTTTCAAGATCTTCATGTATCGCTCAATCGGGTACATCCACCTTAAATACGGGACCACACAATTTAATTTCCTGACCAAATGAACAAGTAAGTGAACCATTATGTCAAAAAATGAAGGAGGAAAATACATCTCCAACTCACATAAGATAATTGCCACCTCTTCTTCCAAGTCATCTAATTTTACAGGGTCCACAACTTTGCTACAAATGGCATTGAAGAAAAAGCACAGGCGAGTTATAGCATGCCTCACTTTGTTAGGCAAAATGTCTTGAATCGCCACGGCTAACAATTGTTGCATCAAGACATGGAAATCATGAGACTTTAAACTAACTAGTTTCAGATCCTTGACATGCACAAGGCTCTTAATATTTGAAGAGTATCCCTGTGGCACTTTCACTCGGTGCAGACACTGACAAAAACTTATCTTCTCCTTTCTTGACAAAGTGTCACATGCTGGAGGCAAGTATATTTTTCTTACCATCAGACCTAGGATGTAACTGCTCACGTATACCCATCTCAGCAAGATCTTGACGAGTGTTCAAACCATCCTTTGTCTTGCCTTAAATCTTAAGAAGCGTGCCAATGACACTCTCGCACACATTTTTCTCCACATGCATAACATCGATACAATGTCTAACATCTATATCAGACCAGTATGGAAGATCAAACAATATTGACCTCTTCTTCCATATGCATGTATTACCTTTCAGCTTCTTTAGGGTTTTCCAAATACAGTATGGATGTCTTCAACCCACTCAAGAACCTGCTCACCGGTTAATAGAATCGGTGAAGTTTAATAAGCTTGACTTCCATTAAATTCTTTTTTCAATCGACGATAAGGATGATAAGGTTTCAGAAAACGTCGATGGCTAGTGTAAACTATTTTTCTTTTATGTTTAAGTTGTAGGTAGCTCATGTCTTGTTCATAGATAGGGCATGCACGATGGCCCTTAACACTGCATCTACTCCAATTCCTGTATGCTTGAAAATTATTAATGGTACAAAATAGCATTGCATGCAACTTAAATGTCTCCTTTCGATACCCATCAAACACAGCAACCCCTCATTCCACAAGTTTATCATGTCTTCAATCAAGGGTCTAAGATAAACATCAATGTCATTTCTTAGCTGTCTTGGGCCCGAAATCATCATAGACAACATCATGTATTTTCGCTTTATGCACAACCAAAGAGGCAAGTTGTAAATGACTAGCAAAACACGCCACGAACTGTGCTTAGTACTTAAACATTCGTAGGGATTCATTCCATCACTGGCAAGTGCAAGCCTAAGATTTCTTAGGTCTTCATCGAATTCCGGATGGCGGATCATTTTATCACAGTTTCTCCCATCTGCATGCCATGTAAGGTCTTTTGCGTCATCTTCGTTAGCAAACAGATGCTTAAACCATAGAATGATCGGAAGATGCCACAACACCTTCACAGGGGGCCTTTATTTGTGCTTTCATCACTGCTACAGTTGTCATCGTCATTCACTTTGTACCGTGATACCCCACACCTAGGGCATTTATGCATTTCTTCAAATTCATTTCCGTATAATATGCAATCATTAGGACAAACATGAATTTTCTGATACTCCATACCCATCAGACAAAGTATCTTATTTGCCTGATAGTAACTTCTTGGCAACGTGTTTTCATTTGGAAACATCTCCTGAACTACCTAAAGCAGTGAACTGAAGCTTTTGTCACTCCACCCATATTTGGCCTTGACATTAACCAGATTTAACACCGCTGACAACAGTGTCAATGACTCTTTGCACCCTGGATACAACGGCTTCTTCAAATCATTTTCCAATGTCTCAGTTTGCGACCCCCTCTGTATGTCTGTCAATTCACCATGCATTATCCATGTGGTATAATTCTTCTTAATTCGATCACACAGAAGATGATCTCGTATGTTGTCTAGTGCTTGGCATCTCCAATTCAAACTATTTATACAGGGACATAAATATTTTCCATCCCCATCCTGTCGACTTTTTTTGAAGGCAAATTGCTAGAAATGTTTAACGCCTTCCTCATATTCAACTGTGATGCAAGTTGCATTCATTCAACTTTGATCCATCTAATTAATAACTTTGTGATACTCACAAAGTTATTCCATGCATGAAAACCTCACTTTTTTCATTAAAGGTGTGGCCCTATCCCATTCAGGAAGACATATTTTTATTATATATTCATATGCATAGGTTGAGTTTCTTGTCTTAAATTTGACTAAATTTCGGCAGCATTTCGTTTAGATCTCCAAGTACACGACATGAAAGCGGTGACATGAGTTCCACCACAGTCAAGTATGCATCCAGAGAACAAAGTGAAATGCATTGTACCGAAATTTCATCAAATTTAAGAAAAGAAACTCAACATATACATATGAATATACTATAAAAAATGAGTCTTCCCAAACTATCCAAACGGACAATTCAAGAATCAATACAACAATTAATCTAAACTGTCCGAAAGAATCATTGTAATGAATCTCAAACGGGAAACTATGGTTCACTCATAATGAACATTTACTGTATATATAAAGCACTAGTCATTAATCACATAAAAAAAGTTACAAACCACGCATATACATATAGAATCTCAATAAATACTAAACACATTCGCAAGTACCTATGATGATAGTCACTGACAATCTGCCAGCACGAATCTAGTGATGACGATGCAAAGTACAAAAGGACAACTGCCTATATATGATGTTCAACATTGAACATGTTATATTCAAAGACGACACATACACACAATTTTGCTCAGTTTATGAAAGACATTCCTACCTGTGAAGATGATGGCTAACAACAACAATGAATGTCTTGATGAGGATGCAAAAACGAAAATGAAAAGTGCCTACAAATTACAATTACAACTAGTGATTAGTTAGAATAAAAAATTAAATATGAAATGTGTCTCTCTCCAAATCGAATTACACTCAAACCATTCCAACCAATCATTTGTGTCGAATTCACATAATTGACCTAAAGCAACCTATTAATTAGTAGTAGAATGTGGGAATATGAAAGGGTGTGTTGCCAAAATATATGAATATGAAATATAAATATACGATATGATAAGAGTGAATCATTTGTAACTAAAGGTTTCTAATAATTGTTTGGAGAATGTGTGCCGCCTTCTATGTGTTTCAATGGTTCTATACGTTTTAATGTTGACCATAAGTGTGCTTGTGAGAGTTACACAATCAATTTAGTTATTAGGATTAGGATATATCCAAGGTGGTTGTGCTCAATCTCAGCCGTTGGATTAAACACAAAACACAAAATTACCTCGTGGCCTCGTTCATCTAAAACAAAATAGGAGAATAACAATATTCCAAGTTTGAACTTTAATGAACTCTCTTGCTTCTTTAATGAATATGCTTTGGAGATTTTGATCATAGAGACACCTTTAGAAACCATTTGGAAGATTTGATCTTTTTAGGATCCTTGAATCCGTTTATCTCATTGTAAACAAGCAAGATGATTAGATCTAATGTACTGTTTTGAAGCCTAGAATGGAACTATGCTAGCTATGCTTGCTTTTGGCTAAGCAACATTAACTACAACGACTTATATATATGAAAAATACATTATCAAGCAAGATGATTAGGTCTAATTTTTAAGTGTTATAGTGGATAAAAATTGTAAAGCATTGTTCGGGTTGGATTGACTACAAAATGAGACCAAACTTGTTAAAAAGCTTTAGTTTGGGTCATTTTGGACTTGGGTCAGTTTGATCAATCATGGGAATCTTGAAGGTAATTGACCCCAAATCAAATTTGCCTTGCTTCTTCTATTAAATAATAACTAAAGTGTGGATCTACAAGCCAGTTTAAAACCAGTGGCCATAACAAGGATGCATATGGCAGCTCAATAGAATTGAACCCTTTGGTGGCTCTTCATATTAATTGGCTGCAAACTGATGGGGTAATTTAAAATCCATGGCTCAATATGATAATTCATGTACAATTTAATATCTTCTCTTTAGATTCACCAAAAATATCTTTAGCTTAAAAAAAAAAACAAAATAAAAGTGTACCACTTGTTTACTTTTTTAAGAAAGGAGTAAACTCTTGCAGTTATGTGGATTCCTTGTAATCACAAAACTGAGTTCATGAAATCTGAACCAACAAAAGTGATAATGCAACAATAGACACAAACAATTTGCAAATAGTCTTACAAACACGGATTAGGCATTTTATCAAACAGTTGGTGGGCAACAACAGAAAACTCACATACCAACACATTCAACCCACACATTTCCTTAAAATGATAATGCAACAACATAGACACAAAGCTTAGTTGCGAGAAAGGTTTGTTGGGTGCAATAACGCTACTAATCTGGGATCCAGATATCTCACAAAGGAGGATTTGAAGTTACGAGCTTTATTCAGTGCGACATGGAGAACGATGACGAGAGTAAGAGTGCGAGAGGGTGGCAATCGTGAGACACCTTCGCCGGAATCGAGTAGCTTTCTGTCACGAGAGGGAGAAGATAGTGAGAGTAAGAGGTTTCTAATGCCGCTAGAGTGAAGGTCTTTAATTTGGGCACTAGTTAAAATATTTTATAATCAAACCAACAATATCAATTTTTTTAGAAAAATCGATGTTAACATGGACTAGTTAACATTCGTTTTTAGGAAAACTGACAAAACGGATGTTAATAGGAAGTTGTTAACATCGGTTTTATTAAAAACTAATGTTAACAGGGACTAGTTAACATCGATTTTAGGAAAACCGGTGTTAACGAGGTCCTGTTATTTATGATTTTGACATCACATTTTCGTTAACATTGGTTTTTGCAATAATCGATAACGATGTTGAAACTAATATTTATGATTTTGCCATCGCTTTGTTGCTAATGAGGGGTACCTCTGATATGCAAGATATTCATATTGCTGTGTTATTTAATGCACCGTTGATAATCAAATTCATAGCTCCATTGTTTCTACAAGGCATTACAAAGCCCGCCATATTATTCTAGTAACCATGTATGGTTTTGGCTGCCAAGAATGTTTACTTGTTTTTCCATTGTTCTATGTTAGTGTGTAACAGAGAAAATATATGGTGCTTGGGAACAAAAATGTATGGATGATGACTAGGAGTATTTGACCCTCTCAAAAATGTAATCATTTTCTACCTTTTTCTTTAAGGAGATTGCTCATTGTGACTCTTTTCTTGCCATTAACTTTAAACACGTTAAATATTATGTCTTTTTTTTAAAAAAAAATATTTACACATTAAACATTATGTTTATTTCTAACAATTGTATTTTTTTTTTACAAAGGGGAATCTTTTTAGAAATGTTTAATGTTGTTTAAAAAAAAACTTAAACTAAGTCGGTTCTAAGGATAATCGTCTTTAAATGTCCACATTCTAAGACGTTCCTAAAAACTGTCTTAGTTTAAGTTAATTTAATTTTTTTTAAAAACACATTAAACTAAGACGGTTCTACGAAAAATCGTCTTAGAATGTAACATTCTAAGACAATTTTTATGAAAAATCGTCTTAGATTTAATTTTTAATTTTTTTTAAATGTAAACTAAGACGGTTCTGACTAAAACCGTCTTACAATGTCAACATTCTAAGACGATTTTTTTAAAAAACCGTCTTAGAAATACTATTTATATTTTTAAAAACCATGTTCTAAGACGGTTCCCTTTTGGAGAACTGTCTTTGTATGGGTAATACAACTGTCTTTAAAGACCACTTTTGTAGTAGTGACATACTCTCATGTTAGAGTAAGTTAGCATTATACACCAAAAAAAATTAGACAGAAGGCTCGTTCATTTCTGTGTTTTTATTAAATTAATTATTGAGGTGTTGATGTAATTAAGTATTTAATATTTTTTTCTTAAAAAATACTGATTTCGCTCTCCTCACTCATTTCTCTCGGAGTTTTTTCACCAAAACATACAGAACAAAATATTTACTAAAACATACATATACCAATTTTTTTTACTGATTCTAAACTGATTTTTTAAAAAAGTTATGTGCAAGTAATGTGTTAAAATATTGTGTATAATTAATTTGTCTTTATTTATATTCTTTAATTTTATTATTTTCAATTAAATTTCTTTATTTTTATTATTTTATTATTTAAAAAAAAATCAATTAAGAATTTGGATTGGGGGATCCGAATTCTTAAATAGGTTTTGAATTTTATTTTTTTTAAA
The DNA here is from genome assembly GCA_007407185.1 of Glycine tomentella. Classification (NCBI taxonomy): domain Eukaryota; kingdom Viridiplantae; phylum Streptophyta; class Magnoliopsida; order Fabales; family Fabaceae; genus Glycine; species Glycine tomentella. Next base: position 15,888 of record PYAF01003109.1, read on the forward strand.
ATACAATGTAAATTCAGGTCTCTCCAACCCTAATTTACATTGTAAATAGTAAATATATACCCTTTGACAAATGATATATGTTGCTTTGGTAAATATATTTTTTTTCATGTTTTGGTAAAAAACTCCATTTCTCTCTCCTATCCCATTTATCACGCACCGTTATAGTTACCGTTCTCTCTCCTCAATTGCTTTCTCCGGCAGAACATATATGCCAAGAATGAAAAACATCATTGCAACAATAATTAGGAATAACACAAATATTTTCTGAAAAAAAGGAATAACACAAATGTTTTCTGAAAAAAATGAATAACACAAATGTAAAAAAAAAAAATCACTTTAACAACAGGGATAAGAAATTCACCGAGTGCTGAACAGAAGAAATAAATATTCCGTGAACAAGGTTATGTGATTTCATCATCATGCCCCCGGAAAGAAAACGTGACCTCTTGACAATTGCCATCACCGTCGGAGGAAGCGATGGAGTATGATCTTGCCTTCTTCGTGGATTTGCATAGGGAACATTGATTTAGAGAGGAGAAAGAAATCAGTTTTTTGTTTTGATTTTTTTTCTTTTAAATATTAAATGCTTAGTTACATTAACATCCCTATAATTAATTTACTATGGAAAAGTGAATGAATTTTCTATCCAATTTTTTGGGTGTACAATCCTAACCTACTTTGTTAGCAAATCCTACAGATATCTATTATAACAAATATTTTTGTAAAGCTAAAAAATAATTAAGAAATATACTACAATATTTTTATTATAATAATATAAAATTATAAATATTTTGTTATTTAAGTTATTATAGTACTAGTTAATTTTCTTTAAGAATATAGTGCTAGTTAATTAAAAGAAGAGAAATTGGTAAATAATAACAAAATACCATTGAAATGAACACCATAAGTGAACTAGGGTTTCTCTTCCTTTAGTGTTCTTTCTCTCAAGTTCTAGCTCCATCTTTTCAATGCGACGCATCACTTCACCGCACCTCACCATTGCTTCCCTACTTCCTTCGTCTTCACGGTCCGCTCCAACGGCAGAGCTTCTCTGCATATTACCATCACGTCACTCAAAGGTGAGTTGGTTTGCATAATTTGCAGTTAACTTGATTCTACAAGATTTTAGTTTTAATTGCATAAATGTGGTTACTAACTCATCTCTGCTAGTCCATATGTTGCATTTTTATTGGTCAAGAGCACAACTGATATGGTAGTCCTCAACTACATAATAATCACTACTAGAAAAAAGCATTCAATATCGGATTTTTTTACATTCAACATCGATTTTAACCGATGTTGAATCTACTGACGTTGAAAGTATCAACGTTAACATTGATTTTTTAAAATCGATGTTAACATAACTACACAACAATGGTTTTTTGTTAAAAGCCGATGTTGTCTAATAAGAAATGAACCAAAAAAAAATATAATATGCAAAAATCAACATTGATTTTTCAGAAAATCAATGTTGTAAGGTGCAAAATAACATCGGTTTTAAAAAATCGATGTTGTATAATACTTACAACCTCGATTTTTTCTATAACCGATGTAGAATAACCTTTTCCACATTGTTTTTTTTCTATAACCGATGTTGTGTAGTATTTTTCTATATCGTTTATTACATAACCGATATAAAATGTCATTTTTCTATAAAAAAAATATACGATCTGTTCTCCTTATTTCTCTCCCCGTAATATTAAAAAACATAACAAAAGATTTCTTCATACACATCAAGAATGAAATGACAATTGGGAATGTCATAGCAAACTAAAATTGTCTTACTGGGAGCGGAAGAAACTTTACAAGATAGATCTATATACACAATAAAAGGAAATGAAGTTAAAACACCTTCATACACATGAAGCCCACTGGCACATTGAGTTCTCCAACCCTTTGGAAAATTTCCTTCCCAAACTTTATTTGTCATTTGCAAAAATAAAATAGAAAAACAGACCTTATAACAAATTTTGCTGGAATCCAGTGTCATTCAAATTTAGTGTTTCTTGCCAAACATATTTATAACCTTTATTTTGGATATACTGTTTTAATCATTCATAGACTTGTCAATAATATAATTATGATTTACTTAAAAAGGTCAGCTGCAAAAAAAAAAAAAAAAAAAGGATCTTCCCTTGCTTGATATCCTTCCATCTGCTCTTAACCACCAGAAATTAAAATAAAAAGTTCCAATCTCTCAGCCCAACAATTAAGCTAGTCCTATAAATTTTCCTCTTAGTATAATATTGGCTGTTGGATACATTCACCACTGAATATTCAATACACGTTTGAGAGAAGGAAGACTTCTTTATTAATTACTACCTTCTTCACTAAACACAGTGATATAGAAAAATTATTATTTTTTATAATAATTAATTTAAAATAATGTTTAACCAGTTGACAATATAAAAAAATTACATTAACAATGTGTTAAAATTAAACTAAAAAGGTATCAACTACATATAGTCATTTTTAATGTAACTCTATCATAGTTTTTAATAAATTTTATTTATTTTTAAATTTTAGTATCTTTAAAATATTCTTTAATAATTTTTGGTAGGTTCAACTCCACTGCACTCACGGATTAATATTGGCAATTTTGGGTTTAATGTCTTTAGTTCCTTATAATTCCTATCCACAAAAGCCCTGAAGTAGTATAAATGGAAAAGCACGTGTTCAATTCCTATTCCACAATAACTTTGTAAAATGTTCACAATTGCAAATATCAAAAGTGAACCTATACAAGGGAAAGGGAATTCTTGCCAATTGATGAAAACAGAGAGTCCACGAGAGAAAAGGTAACAAAAGTGCCACATCCAATAATATTATAAAAAAGCGAACAAACCAGAGACCAAACAATACATCAAAATTATTGGAAAAACAAATGAGGGGATGGGGATTTGCATCAAACATGTAGTGTGTAGTGTGTGAGGACGGTGCAACATTGAATGAAATAGATACCATACCTAAGGAGCGAGATTGAGGCATGGCGTTCTCATAATATTTACAGTTTTCACCCTAGCAAAAGTGCTCTATCAACCTTGTTGCCACAGAAAAATTATAACATAATTTTTTTTAAAAAAAGCAAAGAATAAAAAAGGGATTATAAGAGCAAAACAAGATACACGTATTGTGAATATGGAATAAACCACAAAAAAATACGATATAAATTCCGTGGAGCTATATAATTTGAGATCCCAATTGAAAGCTGAGAGAAAATAAGAAGCGAGTATGTGAATGAAGAAGGAGAGACTGACCTTGAAAAATGTTTGGTTCGAGGGTTTGAGTTGTGAACTCTGCTTTGTTGTAGAATTGTCCCACACTTATTTTTCCTCTGAAACCAACACTTTCTGTTTCCCCCCACTTCTTCCACCGGAATCAAAACCGTTGATTCTTTCTTGGCCCATAACGTTTGTTGATCTTGCCGTGAACCAAAGATAGAATAAAGATGGTGTGGTAAGAAAGGTGAGAGAAAGAGAGAGGAATGATGTCGGCGACGAAGACTCACCATGTATTGGAGATCAACCTGAAGCCGCCTCCGTCTCCACCGCGGAGGCTCCAAACCTATGCCATCATGTGGATCGCCCATCACCAAGCTCCAAACATGCATCACAAAGGACTTTCTTGTCGGCGACACTTCCAGTGTCTGCGTCACCATTTACGTCGTTGGCACCTTCCGCGACCACCTCGTTGGCACCGTGCACTTCCTCGTTAATTAGCAACATGTTCTCCCCTAATGCCGACGACGCCATGCCCTGCTTCCAGATCCGGTGCCCGTAGGGGAGGTTCCACAGTGTCATGAACATCGATGCCATGGTGATGGACGACCCCAGCTTCCCTGCGCTGGAGAAGATCTCGGCGATTAGTGCGACCACCCTTTTTGTGTTCGCCGCTAATCCCTTCTTCTCCTATCATTTGATTGGATCTAGGTTTTGTCACACATTTAACTTAAAAAAGAAACAAATAAGAAAAGGAAGTGTTGAAGGGCTAAGCTTCGATTTCAACATCAGTTTTTAAAAAATCCGATGTTAATGGAACACACACAACATCGGTTTTTAAAAATCGATGTTAATGGAATATACACAACATCAATTTTTAAAAAATCGATGTTAACGGAGCACACACAACATTGGTATTTTAAAAACTGATGTTAACGGAATACATACATGTGGTTTTTAAAAAAATCGATGTTAATGAAGTACATATAACATCAGTTTTTTGAAAACCGGTGTTGACGATGACATTTTATTTACAAAAATGTCACCGTATATTTTATAACATCGATTTTTATGAAAAACGTTGTTAATATAACGATGTTAAATCTTATTTTTGTAGTAGTGGATTTCTCCTATGCCATCCTCAAGATAATGTATATTAATGTAATGTATATGGTCTAGTCATTGATACAAAGAACAAATTAAAGTATTCATAAAAAAAATGAAAGGAATTAATTTGAATATAATTAGCAATTAATTCAAAATTGAAGAAAAAAGTTCAATATAAAAAAAATCAATTTTAAATATTTTGATTATATAATACGATTAGATTTATACAGAAAAGATCCACATAAATTTGAAATTGACAAATAAAGAGTATTTAAAATTAAAAAAATAACTATTAAGAAACAATGGCAATGAAATCATTGTCTTAAGGGGAAAACTTTAATAAATATATTCAACGAAAAGAATAGTAATTTAATTAATAATATATCATTCTAATTTTAAATACTTTTGAATATTAAATTGTTTATAAAAAATATTTGCCGCGAAGATGTAGTGAGATTTGCAAGCAACAGTGTAAAGAAGAAAAGTGAATCCTAAATATACCTTTTACTATTCTTAAGTTTTATTTATTGGAGCATTAAGGTTAGCCTTACAAGAGAAAGAAGAATATATATATATATATATATATATATATATATATATATATATATATAATGCACGCCTTTTTTGGTTATATAGAAAATGCATTCAAAGAATATCAATGTGATTAATTCGATATGAAAAGAAAACCAAGACACCTTGAAAGTATTTTATTTAGCACACATGATCACTAATAAGATCACCCGACAAAGATGACTACATCGGGTATGTATTTCAAGAGGAAGCAATTTCAATGATGTAAAAACAAATTAAATGCATTAAAGTTTACGAGTACATTTCGCATTAAGACAATTATCGAATGTTTTCTTGCTCTTCTCCAGTAGTTGAATTGGATCGACATTCCTCAAATCTGGGGCGCGAATCAAAGCCTTCACCATATCATCATGGCATGGTTTACCCATTTTCACAAGCTCTTTACAACAATGTCTAGTGATGTTCTTGTCATGTATTAGCTTTTGATACACTTGTTCACCACAATAGCCTAAATGTTCTGCGCAGTTAGACAAAAATTCGAGGCTTGGAGGTTTGGTAAGTAGATCACACTTGTTAAAAATGTCATCATTTTTGGACATAATTTCAGTCTTGTTTACATTTTTAAGCTGTTGATTGGTTTTAAGAAAATATTGAGTGAGTCTGGTGTGACATTGATAACCCGTTTGAATAAGTTTATAACAACAATTTGTAGAAACTATAGGCTCCTCAAAAGGCAACAACACTTTGCCAAGGATTTCTTTTCCGCACTGTGGTCCGATATGTTTTGCACATTCGGTCAATGGCTCTTCCTTGGTAGCTGAGATTGCAACTATTATGGTAGCCATAAAGAAAGCCACCAAAATAAGATAATATCTAAGCCTTGCCATTAGACTTGAGAAAAATGTACCAAATAAGAGATGTTTATTAGTTGGATGCATTTGTTCTGCTTGGTGTTTGTTTAAATAGTACGAGATTTATTATGTCAAAAATAAAAATAAATAAATTGTGTAAGCATAACTGAAACTCCTTCCATAACTGAGATTACATTAATTTTGATTGTTGTAGAAACGTAACATTTAAAAACATATATACGTTGCAATTTGTTAGAGTTTGTGGGTGGAATTGAGCTTAAGTTTAAACATTCTAGAATCCAAACTGTTTAATTTTTATCTTAATTACAATATACTTCATCTATCCCATTACAACTATCGTGTAAAAGAGAAAAAATTATCTCAAAATAATTATCATTTTAATTTCTTAATGTAACATTAATTATATTTTTCTATTTATATCCCTTATAATATTAATGGTAGCAACAAAGTCTATATATGAATTAATGATGATACTAGGTTAATTTTATAAAATTACCATCCTCTTTAATCTATTTATTATTTTTTCTTAATATGTGTAAAATAACCTAGAATGAAAATTATTTTGGGACGGATGAAGTAACTTTTACAAGAAAGTAATTAAGAACATGTTTTCATTATAAGTTCAATGTCTATGCAATGACGATGTAAAATAATTTTATTCCATCATTCAATCATTCATCATCATTTAAATTATTTTAATATAATTATTTTAAAAGTCATCAAATTTAACATATATGATGGATTGTGATTAAATAATTATATGAAACTTTTTATATTGTTAGTACATAACCCTTTTTTCTCTTCAATAATTGGATAACTTTTGAATATTGTATTCACTTAATAATTTGAATTATAGTCAAATATTATTGGGTATCTTTTGGCTAGATAGGCCAACTTAAATAATTGTTAAGTCTCAAATTTGAAACATGTGTTTTTATATTCTCAACAAATATAAAATTGATCTTTTTAATTCCTATAATTTGAGAAAAGACCATTTTAGTCCCTATGCCTAAACCACATCAGAGATTTCATTTACATAGCTAATGAATTACAATTAATTCACATATGTCACAACTCACTTTAATTTTGTATCTTATTAAATACTATCACATATATGTTTTTCTTTTAACATTTTGGTGGTATTTGGGAAAAGAGATTTAAACTAAATTTTTTCAAATTACAAGAATTAAAAAGATCAATTTAAAAATTGAAGTACCAAAGCAAACTTATCCCAAATTTAAGGGTTAAAATTAACCATATTTAAGCCAATTTAAAAACAATGAGTTTGTAATTTAATTAATTATAGCTATTGAAAAATTAATTGCCAACGATTGCATAGATTAATTAGGTTTTCCAGACCTTATCTTGTGTTTCAGTCTTGGGTATATACCTACATTTAATACTCCAAATTAAGGAGCATGATAGTCTTACACAACTCAAATAAATGTATAGCAAAACAAAAATAGTAAATATTTTTTTTTTTATTTTTTGTTCCATACTAGCTATGTACAATATTAAATTAACTAATATAAAAAATATCTCTAAAGCTAATTCCATTAATACTATCATTTTATGTGGCAAAACATTATTAGGAAAAGTTAGCTACAATATTTTGGGTAACTATTTTAATTATTGGCTAAGAATATCTACCAGTTTTGTTGAAAATTAATCTTTGTAAGAAATTTTTTAGTGGGATCTTTTCTCCCAAATACATAGACTCAAATATGAGATCTTACTTAATGGATTCGAGTGTAATTCTACTTAAACCAATCATATGATGATAGATAATTAATTAGGATTAAATCTTCAATATTGTAAAAATCATTTAAAAATATATTAATTAAATAATTTATAGATATTTTAGAATATCAAAATGTAAGATAAGTGTTTAGTAACATAAAACATTAATTAAAAATATATTAACAATATAATTTTTTTATATATTTTATCCAGTTAATATTTATGGTAAGTTTATTGACTTATGTAATAATTATTTTAAAATTCATAATTAAGGTTATTTTTAATTAGTTTGAATATAATTTTTAATAGCCACAAGTATAGATTTTTGCAATAATTGTGTTGCATTGATGAATTTCATGACATGCCTTATTAAAACCTCCTTAGCAAAAACCTTTCTACGCTTTTATAGGGATACAAATTCAAGTTAGGAAAAAGAGTACAACTTCGAATAATAAAATTTAAGGACAACTGGGTTCCATGTTCTCAGAATGGCTTTTCCTGATAACTCTTGAAGCTCTAATTTCTTTAATGAAGTCATCACACTACTACAAAATCGGCATTCTAAGACGGTTAAAAACCACATACAAAGACGGTTCTTCAACCATCTTTGTATTAAGCGTCTTTAAAAGTAAGGTTATTATTTCAAACAATTCTAAGACGGTTCCCCATTAGACTATCTTAGAAGGTGTTGAAAAGTAAAAAAAAAAAATATAAAAAAAATCATTATTCTAAGACGGTTATAGCCTAAAATCGTCTTAGAATCCCTGTGCTAAATTAAAAAAAATAAAAAATAAAAAATAAAATAATCACTCTTCTAAGACGGTTCTTTGGTAAATCTGTCTTAGAATCCCTATGCTAAAATAAAAAAAAAATTAAGAAAAATCACTCTTTTAAGACGATTTTACCATAGAACCGTCTTAGAATCCCTGTGCTAAAATAAAAAAAATCACTCTTCTAAGACGGTTCATAGGTATAACCGTCTTAGAATAGTCATATTTTAAGACAGATTCACCTTTGAACCGTCTTAGAATCACTATTAAAATAAATAAAAATAAAAATAAAAACATTGATTCTAAGACGGTTCTTTGGTATAACCGTCTTAGAATGTGACCATTCTAAGATGGTTATACTTAAGAACCGTCTTAGAATCACATTGTTAAAATAAAAAATATATATTAAATAAAAATTGGAATTATTTTAATTTTTTATTTTAATCTTATTTTTTAAAAGAAATGTTAAATAAATAATAATATATATAATAAAATAATTTTAAATATCATGTAAGTCATTTTATACTTTTATCAACAAATTATTTCATCAAAACACTTATAATTCGGAAAAATCTTTTAAAAGAAAAAAGAAAGCTTCAAGCCTTATATAAGATATAGGATGTATAAAAGATCTAGCCATGCAGCAAAAAATAAACACAAGGCTTCTCTTATGCAGCAAAGTCTACACAACTTTTTAATTTATTCACTTCTAGAGCTAGCAGTAAGTTAGCAACTACTATAATTCACATAATCAAATCATGTAGTAATTATATTACATAGCTTCTCTAGGCATATAGGATTTCCTTCTGATAGAGAATTACATTATGTTTTATTTAGTCAAGAAAGTGTAAAATGCTTATATGATGTTTATGCAATAATTAAATTATGTGGATGCATATATGCCAAAAAGTATAACCCAACTGGAGTGTTGATCAAACATAGATGTCCAAAACGGAGACCACACACCCAACCTTCCCAGTTGTTTCCCTCTTCTTAATTTTCATTAAAACTCTTTAAGAGAAAGTTCCATTGCAAGGGATACACTTGTAAAACCTTAAGAGGGAAAGGAAATTATAATCACAACATTATAATATAGAAAAACCATATACCAGTTTATTTTGAATAAATAAAAAAGGAGTGTTTTAGATTATTAATATAAATATGACTAATCATTAAACTAAACCATAAACTAAAATTGAACCATGATGAGAAATATATAACTAGAGAAGATTCACTATGTATGATCTTGAACCATCAAGATAAAATTTTGAAATAAAGCGATCTACAAGCTGAAGCTGCTTTCTAATAACAATTCTTCCAAAAAAAAGAACATAAAAACAAAAAAAGGAATTAAACTTCAAAGAGAAAGCAAAAAAAATTAAAAACTAATAGAGAAAAAAAGGCACAACCCTCATCAAGCCCTACAAATCAGACACAGAAAACCAGAGACAAAGCAAAGCAACCAAAATCTAAAAAAAAAAAAAAAAAACTCATGAGACGCAAACCCCTAATGAAAACACAATGAGCACTAATGTTTCTTAACTATGGTGGTGAAAATAATAGGAAAGTTAAGTGTGTGTGGAAGTAAGAATAAGAAAGGTAAGAAGTATCTTAACTATGCAACTAACTAACCAGATAGAAAGCACTGATGTTTCTAATTTTGGTTTGGAAGAAGCCAAATAGGAGAACCATCATTTCAAATGACCAAGTTTCCAGACTGTTCATTACATTGTCCATTACATACAAGCTTCAAGTTTGCTAAAATTGAAACTACACTATGAAAAAACAAAACCCACCATTACTCAATTAATAATAATAATAATAATACTTGTAACTAACTTTAATTTATTATACCATATTTATATCATTATCACCATCTTAACTATTAGTACACCCTTCATGCCTGACTAAAAATAATTCATCCGCTTTTCCAATGCAATCATGCCAAATGAACATGAAACATTTCATCCATATATAGTATATCTAGAATCAATTACATGAATATTTCAGTTGGCTGCACAAGATAAGTTTAATAATAATAGCTGCTGAATTAAATACCTGCTTTGTATCTCCAAGTAACTTAGGAAATACACAAATCACTAATGAAGAGGTTCACTAGTTATCTTGGACTGGTGACATCATTACTGCCAATGGCTGAGTATTGGTAGAAATGCAACCCATAGTATCTCCAAAAGATACCAAGCCACATGTAGTCAATTTGACCATGGTTTGGGTAAGTTCCTAAAACACTTGCTTCAAAAATAATGGATAAGAACAAAGTTTCTTCATTTATTATTCTCAGCAGGAAATTACAACTATAAATACAAAGGGAGGAAAGCAAATGTCTCCACAAACTTCTCAACTCGACTCCTCAGATCATCAAGGGAAACTGGAACAATAAAAGGAAAGACACTCTTATCCTTATCCTAAAAAAAAAAGACTCTTATCCTTATCCTAATAGGAAAAAAAACAAAATCCAAAAAACTCCTAACTTTTGTAACGCATAAAACCGTAGATAACAATTTACCTTGAAAAGCGAAATAGAAGATAAAAAGGAGCAATATGTTATCATACCATGGGCTTATCATAGAAGGGGAAACCTTGCATTTTCCTTAGGGAGTTGGAAGCAGAAGAGGAATCTTCAAATACCACCCAAGCTTGACCTTTATACTTTAGGGTTTTGAAACCTAACACCTTAAGTATCTTCCCGAACTGAGTGAAAATAACATTCAAAGACTTCTTCAACTAAACATCCAATAACATACGACAACTCAAAAAACGTACAATACAGTGGAAATTGAAGTCGCAAAAACACGAAACAAATAGCGTACCATCAATCTGAATAGAATTACCTTATTAGAAATAGGATCATGAAAACAGAATTACCTTATTAGAAATTTCTTCATCAAAATGCACCCAATAGACACTGTTACCAAAAGTATACCATAGGCTTCGTAAGACGAGAAAGGTATGGTAACAGAGAGCTCAAACGGGCAGGTAAGGTCAAGCAAAGCTCCCATAAAAGGTCTCTCATATCTTTTGCAGTTGGCCCTTCCAGCATAGCCCGCAGCATATTAAGGCAGGGCTGCAACATGGGGACCAAATCCGGAGCAAAAGTTCATATTTACACCCTGAAAGTGCCTTGAACATTCCCTATAATTAACACTGATTAAGGACAGAGATTGATTACCAGAACATTAGGAGATTTTACTTCCCTATTTTCAGTTATTCTTGATTATCAATGGCCTATATAAGCACAGTAGCAAACTCGTGATTGTATTTCAATGTCAAGCAATGATATTCAGATTATTCCCTTTAATGTTTCCTTTTCAACTATAACATATGTTCTATATATGTCAAAGTCATGGTACTAACAATATATAGGCTGGTTGTACATTAGGATTTACACATTATTCTAGTACATCACGACACTCATAAACCATATCACATGTATATCACAACACAGGTGTTATTCCATTGGGTGCTACCAACATCAAGAATGTAACACAGATATAACAACTATATACACATATAACATTGCCTGAGAAAGATCATCCACTGAAGGGCACATTCTCTCAGGACTTTCCACATCATTGCCTGAGAAAGATCATCCACTGAAGGGCACATTCTCTCAGGACTTTCCACATCATTGCCTGAGAAAGATCATCCACTTAAGGGCACATTCTCTTAGGACTCTGCGCACATTGCCTGAGGAAGATCATCCACTGAAGGGCACATTCCCTCGGGACTTTATGTCAATGCCTGAGAAAGATCATCCACTGAAGGACACATTCTCTCAGGACTTACTTGAACATGTATGGCACTTCCAAGGGAAGATCATCCACTTAAGGGCACATTTCCAAAGGAAGTCCATAAGTAATCTATTCTACAGGCCAGAGAATGTCATCAATCACATAACATATCATCACAGTGTACATCAAATACATGTCCTCAATAAAAGCAGTAACACACAATTTCAATACACATACATCATGACATACTATAACCATCACTCCCTCGGAGTATGGTGGAACACAGTCAATGGGAAACACTCCCAAGCACAAAGAGCTTACCTGCTCTCAACGCTACACCGGCTCTCCCGACTTCGCCACCAGTAATCTCAGTATCACGCCCTACATAAAGGCATATAAACAATCAATAACGGTTCTCAACCGTTAGAATGAAAAGAAACGTTATTCATTTCCATTTAAACCTCTTTGTCCTCTATCTTAAAGTTATCAGAACTAACCACCTAATAGGCGACTCAGACCCTCAGCAGGATCAATCTCGACCTAACCAAGGCACTAAAGTCTCCCAAAGACTTAGCATAAGCCAATTCAAAGAGTTCAAAACTCTATTCAAGCCACAGATCAATGATTTTCAAGGTAGCTAAACCGGTCACTCCAACACATTTTCACCGTTTATATAACCTTCTAAACACATCATGTGCAAGCTCTAATGTTCATAAATACCATAACATCATCAATTCAGGCCACATTCTCCCTTCCACAAATTTAATATTTCAAGGCTAAACCTTCATCACAACAACCCCAGCCACGTCCTGGCTCTAACGGTGCCATTTTGGCGCTATCGGTGCCAAATTACAGAGAAAATTGACCTCTATCGTGCCTCCCGCGCTATTGGCGCTGCTAATGGCACTATTGGCGCCACTCTGGCGCTACCGGCAATGTTAAACCTTGGTTATTATAAAAGGAAACTGTGTCCTCGGATGCTATGCTCACCACAAGTTATGACCATAATTAATGTATAATTAGTACTACTTCTTCTCATTTTCTCCTCTATGATCTAGTTTTGGCCCACACCAATCCCCACTAAGACACCCTACTCAAATGTCTATTTAAAATGCACTTTTCTTTTGCTGATATTATAAAGTGTGATGGCCTTCAATTCATTATGCCAAAATCATTAGCTTTTTTTCAATCATGTAAAAGTTCCAAAACACTTTATTTGAATCACTTTGAATTGAATAGTTCAACATAATTATTTCCTATTAGCCAAGTTCTCCTGAATTAAAAGAAGGAATAAACGCTAGAGTTTATGTTCATGTTGGGCACGGGTAAATGGTAATAATTATGAAATAGTTGAATGGTTTCACTAGGACATATTGTACCATGAGAAAGAGAAGTGTCAAAGAAGAGAAAACGGTGGTGAATCACAAAATAGTATTATCATTTAAGTGGTGTCATATCCATGGCCCTATGGGTCCAATCTTTGAAAGATTTATCATGTATAGTTTAATTAATTGACGTAGGCACAATGCAAGAGACCTTAGATTTACGGATCCAACGACCACCAGATAGAAATAAATGTGGAATATCCAAATTAGCTTTTCGAATGCACTATGACTGAAAAACTTTTTCCTTTCCCCACCCCACACAATGACCATATGCTTAGATGAACAAGGGCATGAGGTTATTTTTAAATTGATATTGTTACTCTGACAAGCACAATCATTGAACCATTAAAATGTTGTTACTAATTAATAGCTTGCTTTAGGCCATTCATGTGAATTTGACACAACTAATTGGTTGGAATGGTTTGAGTGTGATTGGATTTGGAGAGTTTAATCACTATTTGTAATTGTAAATTGTAGGCACTTTTCCTTTTCATTTTTGCATCCTCAACACTAGATTTGTGCTTGGAGATTGTCAGTGACTATCATCACAGTATTTTTTGAGATTCTATATGCATACGCGTGGTTTTGTAATTTGTTTTATGTGATTAATTACTTTCTCCTTCAACCAAAAATGCAGCATTACTATATTAGTGTACTTATTTAATTGTATGATAACTATATCAGAATAGTTGAAAACCTAAAACTCATCTCTTTGTCTCTCTCTCTATATCAGAATTTTCACCATATGACAAAGTAGTTAATTAGGTGGCTGATGTCATAAAAAATAGAAACAATGGTCAATTAGTGAAGCTTGATTGCTTATTATATTCATTGCTTCTTATCCTTGTAATGGTGTATAGTATACTGATCCCATGCTATTCATACAACAACAAGCAGCTTGATAATTCTCAATTTACAGCGAGGCTTTCATTTAATGTGTTAAATTGGGTTGTAGGGTTGAGGGTTGAGGTCAATGAAATACTGCAGATCATTTTTTTTCTATATAGGGGAGGATTTACCTAGGTAGCTACCTCCCTTAGCCTTAGAGCCTACTATTTGAACATTTATCTATCCTTCTATAGTTCAAATCATCCTTGAGTTGCAAGAACTTAATTGTTGGATTTGTATAAGTAATACACTAACCCATTTATGTTATTGAATTAAGCATTCCAATTATATGGATTCAAAATTCTTTTTTAAATGTAAACCAATTATGTTCCCAAATGCTGAACTTAAATGTAAACCAATTAAATATGTTGTACACCTATACTTCAAAATTGTAACCCTATACTTCAAATGTAAACCAAATGCCTCATGTTATGGTGTCATGTCTTTGAGGGTTTAGTGTTGTACACCTATACTTCAAAATTTTGCTGAGGTTGTAACACCCCAAAATTTTGGAATTACAGTCAATTACTAGGGTAAAATGTTGATCAGAGGTGGTATAAAAGGATTCAGGGGAAAAGGACGAAAATGCCCCTAGACATTTTAAAAATGACTAAAATACCCCTAGGTATTTTAGCAAGATACTTTAAGGAGGAAATCTTATAAATACCCTTGGATGCGTTGGAAATGACCAAGAAAACCTTTAGGGCGACAATTACAGAGATACTCTGAATATTTTTGAAATGACGATTATACACCTAGGGTGAGTGGTGAAATTACCAAAATGCCCTTTAGGTCAAAAAATGATCAGATGGCTTTAGAAATTTGTGGGGACCTGAGTATCGGATAAAAATACTTTTAGACAACAAATTATCAACATGGTTGGAGGAAGAGAACCATAAACTATAATTTCTAGGAATTTTGGTAGATATTGTGAAAAAAGCTTAATATAGACTACCTTAGGTATCAGAAAACCTCAGGAAAATAATAGAAACAATCTATGGAGTTTTCTCTTAATTATGAGAGGGATAGGATTCCTAAATGAGTTAGCTTAGTAATTCTAATAATTCAAGGCAAAATGAACCAATAAGAAAGTAAAATTAAGTTATTATAGGTAATAAAGGAAAAATTGGATTGATTTGGAATTAAGTCTTGACCGTATGATGCAAGATCAACGGAGAAAACTCTAAGAAACCTCAATAATGGACACATGGATGTTTAAAAAGCTAGGATACATGTCATTGGTCCATTTGTAAAGTAAGGTAATAATGAATTAAGAAGATTTTTGAAGTAAACTTCCTCTTGACTCCTTTGGACCCGTGGACATTTCTACACATTATTTCAAAGATCCCAACGGTCAGAAGTTAGAGATATGAGATAGGAGTATACCTTTAAAATTTTAAGGAAATCCAATGGTTAACGAACCCAGAATCATTATTTTATAGAAATGGGTTTTTTAAGAATGAAGAAAAACACAAAAACGTAAAAGGTAGGAAAATTGGTAAAACTTTTCCTAGAAGCTTTGGCATTCCACGTGAGGATGAAGAGGGATGGAGAAGGGTGTGGAATTCTCAAGAATCTAGCCACTTGTAAGGTGGAAAAAGCTTAGCCAATAGGATTAAACCAAGTAAAAAGCTAACCATAATTA
>PYAF01003109.1:38958-52630 GCA_007407185.1 Glycine tomentella
ATATTTATTTCATATGCGAGAAATCGATATTTGATGAATATTCTTAGGATTCTCAAATGCGAGACATCGATTTGGGGTGATTTTATGTGTGCATCAATAATAATAGAAAATAACTTATGCATGGTAATATTAATTGAATACTAAGGGTATGAACGATGAAATCCAATCCTACGCTTTTCTTTAGTTAATTAAAATCATTAGTTTCCGTAATCTTTCGTTAGTTCCGTAAAATCATCAAAACTTCGACCATACTCATTGTACATAACTATTCAATTGTTGAATTTTATTTGGATTAACTGAGTAGCACAAGTCCCTGTGGAGATGAACTTTTATAAATTTTGTAACTTACAACAACAATTGGTACACTTGCCAAAAGTCTAACAATTATTACAGCATACCAAATAAGATCATTACGATATCTACATTTTTTTTTGCAATTAATTATATTGTCTCAAAGCCCGTCCTGAACTCCTTAGCTCATTTTCTTCTTTTGTACTCCTAATACCATGGACTTAAATTCACAACCCCTTCTACCCTTTCCACAACCGAAAGTGTGAATTGATGTAGAATTTTACTGTTTATGCAACCTAATATGTTCACCTATTAGCAACCTCACTCTCCCACTCCTAATATATTCTCTCTATTATATATATGTTTTGTACTCCTAATATGTTCTCTATTGGCAACCTCACTACTCTTTTGTACTCCACACCTTGTTGTTGTTGATGTTGATCCATTGAAGTGGATGAAGTTGATGAGGCCACTCTTGAAAGAACTGTGAAGCTCCTCTTAAACTTGTTCATTTTCCTTGCATCATCTTGCTGGCTATCCAAGCTCAAGAACTCATTTGGGTTGGTTCCACCACTAGCATTTTGCATGTTGGAGCCATCTGAATTGCGGTTTTGGCATAATATGTTCTCTCTATTAGCAACCTTACTCTCCCACTCCAGTCGCTGAGACCTTGAGCCTTTTATCTCTAACTCCCCCTCAGCTCCTCCATGGCCACGTTTGACCTCCAAAACTCGTGCATGATCTTGAACGCCGACCATGATAGTCTATGGTCTGTGATGGTTTATTTGTGTTGATTCAAACAAGGTTTTCTTAAAAATAATGTATATAGTCTAATGTTCTATGTCCATTGTAGGTTGTAGGAACTATTTATGGAACTAACCTAGAAGGGTATGTGAAAATATTCATAAGGAAAGGTGGTGATTATTACAGCATACCAAATAAGATCATTACGATATCTACATTTTTTTTTTGCAATTAATTATATTGTCTCAAAGCCCGTCCTGAACTCCTTAGCTCATTTTCTTCTTTTGTACTCCTAATACCATGGACTTAAATTCACAACCCCTTCTACCCTTTCCACAACCAAAAGTGTGAATTGATGTAGAATTTTACTTTTTATGCAACCTAATATGTTCTCCTATTAGCAACCTCACTCTCCCACTCCTAATATGTTTTCTCTATTATATATATATATATATATATATGTTGTGCACTCCTAATTGTTCTCTCTATTGGCAACCTCACTACTCTTTTGTACTCCACACCTTGTTCTTGTTGTTGATGTTGATCCATTGAAGTGGATGAAGTTGATGAGGCCACTCTTGAAGGAACTGCGAAGCTCCTCTTAAACTTGTCCATTTTCCTTGCATCATCTTGGTGGTTATCCAAGCTCAAGAACTTATTTGGGTTGGTTCCACCACTAGCATTTTGCATGTTAGAGCCATCTGAATTGTGGTTTTGGCATAATATGTTCTCTCTATTAGCAACCTCACTCTCCCACTCCACTCCCTGAGACCTTGAGCCTCTTCTCTCTAACTCCTCCTTCAGCTCCTCCATGGCCACGTTCGACCTCCAAAACTTGTGCATGATCATGAACGCTAACCATGATAGTCTATGGTATGTGATGGTTTGTTTGTGTTGATTCAAACAAGGTTTTCTTAAAAATACTGTATATAGTCTAATGTTCTATGTTCATTGTAGGTTATAGGAACTATTTATGGAACTATTTTGACAATAAAAGTAACAACAATGTGGATCAAGAATTAATATTGTTACACATTATTTAGTATATTTGTATATAAGGATAGGTTATTTCCAAAAGTAACTATGAAGGTTGACATACTTTCATAGACTATGATGTGTGCTCTTTTGTTTGTATTGATTCAAACCAACTTTTGTAATCTGACACCACATGTATCATTTGTATGCAGTTGTCATTTGCCTCTTTGCATCGTCATCACCATATTCATTGTTGGAGATTGTCATTGACCATCCTCTCAGGTACTTACAAAAGTCTTTCATATTTTTTTTAGCTTCTATATGTAATGCGTGCTTATGTAACTTGTTTTGTCATTGACCATCAGGAGAACCTAAGCCACTGACAGCCTCTGCTCCTTCACCAAAGGTAAGCCTTGAGTTAAACTTTAATGTAAATCAATTAAATACAGAATGCAAGTGATAGTCATTGATTATGACTTATTCATTATGAGAATGTTAGAGAGTATAGGAGTACGTAAAAAGAGAGCGAACACTAATGTAAACTCTAATGTTATATGTTCATTGTAGGTTGTAAGAGAGTAGGCACGACAGCGGGACCCGAACCCATGGGTACCTGCCCGAATTCGCCTCGATTTTAATGGGAAAAACTGAATTTTTCGGGTTCGGGTTTTCCCCGGTAGCCAAAAGCGGGGGCGGGGACGGGTATGGGGTTACTGATACCCGCCCCACCCCTGCCCCGTAATAAATAATATTAAGAAAATAAAAAAATAAAAAATATATTATTTTCTAATTTTTTTAATTGAATTGATTGATTTTGTTTTGTAATTTTATAATTATAATCCCATATTTTAAATGTGGGTTTGTTATTATTATTTTTTTGTTACATAATTAAGTTATATTATTGTTTTATTTTTTAAATTTTAATCAAATAACGGGGGCGGGGCGGGGTAGGGCGAGGAAAACCCGACCCCCAGCGGGGGCAGGGATGGGGATTGGTTTTAAAACCCGACAGGGAATGGGGGCGGGGGTGGGGTCGGGGAGCGGGTTTGGGGGCGGGGACGGGGACATGGAATGCAATACCTGCCCCCGCCCCGCCCCATTGCCATGCCTATAAGAGAGCGAACCCTTTTCCTGTTTGCCTCGTCATCACGACATTCATTGTTGAACATTTCACACAAATCATCATCACAGGTGTGAATATGTTTCATATTGTCGCGTACAGTTTGTCTTATAACTGTTTTTAAAATATTTTGTATGTCAAGTATGCATGTTGCTTTTTTTATACAATTAATGTTCATTATGAGTGAACCTTAGTTTCCCGTTTGACATTCATTACAGTGATTCTTCTGGGTAGTTTGGATTAATCGTTGTATTGATTCTTCAATTGTTTGTTTGGACAATTTGGGAAGACTCATATTTTTATAGTATATTAATATGTATATGTTGAGTTTATTTTCATAAATTTGATGAAATTTCGGTACAATGCATTTGACTTTGTTCTCCGGGTGCATACTTGACTGTGGTGGAACTCATGTCACCACTTTCATGTCGTGTACTCAGAGATCAATGTGAAATGCTGCCAAAATGTCGTCAAATTTAAGATAAGAAACTCAATCTATACATACGAATATACTATAAAAAAAAAGTCTTCCTGAATGGGATAGGGCCCCACCTTGAATGAAAAAAGTTAGGTTTTCATGCATGGAATAACTTTGTGAGTGTCATAGAGTTATTAATTAGATGGATAGAAGTTGGATGAATGCAAGTCGCATCACGGTTGAGTACGAGGAAGGCGTTGAACATTTCTTGCAATTTGCATCCGAAAGAAGTTGACCGGATGGGGATGGCAAATATTTATGTCCCTGTATCAATTGTTTAAATGGAAGACGCCAAGCACTAGACAACATATGGGAGCATCTTCTGTGCGATGGGATTAAGAAGACTTATACGACATGGATATGGCATGGTGAATTGATAGACACGCAAAGGGTCTTGCAAACTAAACTGCTTGATGTTGACATCAAAGATCGATTAGATGATATGATTCGTGATTTGGGACATGAATCTTTTCAGCAAGCACATGCCCCTATGTATGATACGTTGGAAAGTGATTCGAAGAAGTTGTTGTAACTGAGGTGCAAAAAGTCATTGACACTATTGTCCGCGGTGTTAAATCTAGTTAATGCAAGGCCAGATATGGGTGGAGTGACAAAAGCTTCAGTTCACTACTTGAGGTAGTTAAGGACATGCTTCCAGTGGAAAACACGTTGCCAGGCAGTTACTATCAGGTGGAGAAGATACTTTGTCCGATGGGTATGGAGTATAAGAAAATTCATGCCTGTCCTAATGACTGCATATTGTACAGAAATGAATTTGAACAAATGCATAAATGCCCCACATGTGGGGTATCACGGTACAAAGTGAAGGACGATGACACTGTGGCAATGATCAGAGTTCAAAGAAAGGCCCCCCGTGAAGGTGTTGTGGTATCTTTCGATCATTCCAAGGTTTAAGTGTCTTTTTGCTAACGAAGATGACGCAAAAGACCTTACATGACATACAGAGGGAAGAAACTGTGATGGAATGCTTCGACATCCGACAGATTCAATTCAGTGGAAGAAGATTTACCGTTTGTATCTGGAGTTCGGCAAAGACCCAAGAAATCTCAGGCTTGCACTTGCCAGTGATGGAATGAGTCCCTACGGCAGTTTAAGTACTCAACATAGTTCGTGGCCTATTTTTCTAGTCATCTACAACCTGCCTCCTTGGTTGTGCATGAAGCGAAAATACATGATGTTGTCTATGTTGATATCGGACCCAAGACAGCCAGGAAATGACATTGATGTTTATCTTAGTCCCTTGATTGAGGACTTGAAAAACTTGTGGGACGAGGAGGTTGTCGTGTTTGATGGGTAACGAAAGGAGACATTCAAGTTACGTGCAATGCTATTTTGTACCATTAATGATTTTCCAACATATGGGAATTTGAGTGGATACAGTGTAAAGGGCCATCATGCATGCCCTATCTGTGAGCAAGGCACGAGTTACGTGCAACTTAAACATGGAAGAAAAACAGTTTACACTCGCCATGGACATTTTTTGAAACCTTATCACCATATCGGCGATTGAAAAAAACATTTAATGGAAGTCAATAGCGTGAAATTGCACTGATTCCGTTAACCAGTGAGCAGGTTCTTGAGCGGGTTGAGGGCATCCATACTGTATTTGGAAAGACTTAAAAGAAGCCGAAAGGTAATACTTGCATATGGAATAAGAGGTCGATACTGTTTGATCTTCTATACTGGTTTGATCCAGATGTTAGACATTGTATCGATATTATGCATGTGGAGAAAAATGTGTGTGATAGTGTCATCGACACGTTGCTTAACATTCAAGGCAAGACAAAGGATGGTTTGAACACTCGTCAAGATCTTGCTGACATGCATATACGTGAGCAGTTACATCTAGGTCCGATGGTAAGAAAATTTACTTGCCTCCAGCATGTCACACATTGTCAAGAAACGAGAAGATAAGTTTCTGTCAGTGTCTACGTCGAGTGAAAATGCCACAAGGATACTCTTCAAATATTAAAAACCTTGTACAGATGAAAGATCTGAAACTAGTTGGCTTAAAGTCTCACGATTGCCACGTGTTGATGCAACAACTATTAGCCATAGCGATTTGAGACAAGTGTCACTCAATTCTTGACACAAATACCTAACGTCGACAGAGAAGACGAAGTTGACGATGTTCATGCAAATCGTAATGATCATAATGAAGGAGAATTAATTAACATCACTTAATATAATTGTCTCTTTATTTTAATTTTTAAAACTTATACAATTTCATTTGTAACTTAACTTGTCACTTAACTTTACTATCTGTGTTTTTATTTTTAATAGGATCATGACTACATCACCGAGCTCCCCTCCTCGTGTTGAGTCACCACATCCTCCTCCTGAGTCAGCACCTCCTCTTGAGTCAAGACCTTCGCTGTCTTCAGTGAAAAAGACTAGGAATGCAACACGGTTGAGGTCACTGACTACTAGAGCTCCTAGTGCTGACAAACCGGTGGTCCATGTGGATCCTCTCACTAAGAAGGCTGATGGTCCTCAGGCAAAGAAATTGAGGATGTACCTAGGGATCGTGGCTAGAGACAAGGTGGATGTCACGATTCCTAATTGGAAGGAAGTTCCTACAGCGCAGAAGGACTTGATTTGGGAGGACATTCGAGTATAACAACTTAAAGGTCTATTGTCATTGGTTTTAGTTATACAAGCTGAATGTTATTGTAACTTAAAACTCACTTCATTGTAATACAGGCTAAATTTGATATACCGACAACGTCCGACCAACGGACCAATAAGAAAAATTCTGCAGACAGTCGGAGAGCGCTGGAGGCAGTTTAAGTCAGATTTGACCAGGAAATGGGTCTTGACAGAAGGTAAGGACGATGATGTCGATGCTGTATGTGAAAAATATGGCATTTGTAAGGAACAGTGGACCCATTTCTGTCAGAGTCATCGAGCCACTTCCTGGGAGGTTAATTGTTTTATATTGTTTTACAATTCCACAATTATGTATTCAAAAAAGCTTTTTTTAAACCCTACATGTGTAATTCATACAGGATGTTAGAAAAAAGGCCCAGGCCATCTAGAAGCTGAACATTGCCCCTCACGTGCTATCTCGTGGGGGTTATGAGTTCTTAGAGAAGAGGTTGATGGCAGCAATTGGAGGGAGAAACTCGTGATGACAGCACGGAGACCATCATTCATCCTCTGTCCCCTGTGTGACGACACATGAAGTGGAAGCTGGCTCACACAAAAAATAACCAGGCAAATGACTTCTGAGGCTGTACGTGAGATTGCTGAGAGGATTGTAAGTCAAACAACAAACTAGTACACCTATAATGAATTTTTGGCTCACAAATTACAAAAATAATGTTCTACTTATTTTCGTTGTAGGATTCCTTGGATGAGCAATCCAGACAGGGTAGCTTTGTCCCCAGTGGACATCAGGACATCTTGACTGCTGCCATTGGATGACCAGAGCACCCCGGCCATGTCCGTGCTACTGGAGCCGGTGTGACCATCACACAATATTTCGGCCCGGCCCCATTAGCCTCTCATAAGTCCAAGTCATCAATGGCGCCTGAAGACTTGTCTTGACTGAAAGAAAACATCAGGGAAGAGTTAGAGCAGTTGATTACTGATGGACTTATGCAGTCGATCACTGAAAGGGTTACCCAGCAGTTGATGATGTCCTTCAGTCAGCTACAGTCCCAGATGCAGTCGCAAATGCAGTCTCAGTGAGTCATGCTACCTCTAGATGTTCAGACATGTCCTCTTGGTGCCCATGTCAGCACCGAGGAAAGTTGTGTCAATCCATCCGGTAATGACCCAGACACTGGTGTATCTGACAGGCGTGGGTTGTATGTCGATAACAATCCTCCCCGCCTAGTTGCTATTGGAAGACTTTATGAGGGGTCGACAACGGTGCACAGTGTCCCTCTGGGGAATGATCAAGTCAAGGTGGGTGTTGAGGAAGTTCGAGATACTGATGGTCGCGTCCTTGTACCCACTAACGAGGTTCAGTTACTTAGGCAGACCCTTAACACTTTTCTTGCTTGGCCAACACATCTTTTACAGCCTATTGGGATTAAGGTATTTCATTTTTTTCCTTCTTTCTTTTCATTTAACATTCATTTGTCTCATATAAAGTTAAGACGGTCGTTGACTTATGTTTGTTCACTGTGTAGGCTAAATAAGGACCTCATGTACCGGCGAAACCTGTAAATAAGCCGAAACATGTTGAGGATCCCTTGTTCCAGATCGCATCGACCATCCCGGATCTTTTCTTCAGACCGATGCAGGTCCCATGGGACCTGTCATTGTTCAGGGTGCATAATGACAACTTCCCATTGTACATCAAGCAGGAGGATATTTCTGAGATCATCTATGGTGGTTAATGTCTGAACATCTCTGTTATACAAATGTGAATTCGGTAACTCACTCTCCACTACTTGATCTTACATAACACATTGTGTTTATGTTCATGCATTATTTACTTTATATATAAAACAATAGGCATATGAATGAGTTATGTCTGTAATCGGATCATCCCCATGTGTATGGATTCAACGAGCCACAGTTCACAAAAAGAAGTCTACCTTGCAGTGTACTTGAATGGGTAATTAAGTAAAAATGAACAAAATCATTTAATTAATGTGTGCAGTATAATAACTGATTTTTGTCCAACGCAGTTCACATTGGCAACTGGTCGTCATATGTCCTAAGGCCAATGTTGTCGTGTGGTTTTGTTTGTTGCACAACAGGCCTAATAACTACCTGAAAGGAATTATTAACAGGTATAATTTGTAACACATTTCTGTTATTACTTCTAACACATGAATATGTTAATTGTACAATATGCATGCATCTTTCTCTTAACCAGTGCTTTCAAGGTCGTACATGACACGGAAGGAAATAAATCAAAGACTACTACTAAATGGATTGCACTTAAAGTAAGTCTTTTAATAAATCATGGTTTATGTATTCAAAATAATATCTATTACTATTTACACTCATTTTCCGTTTAACTTTGACCATGTTATTGAATTTAGTGTAACAAGCAAAGAGGAAGCACCGAGTGTGGCTATTATGTCATGCATTGGATGTCGACGATAGTCCAAAGAGGCTTCAAGGAGAATTGGGACATGGTAATTGTCTAATTTAAAACTAATTTTATTTTTTTTGACTTGTTTTTGTTTTATACTTTTTAAATTATGTTTCATTATGTCATGCAATATTTCACTGATGAAAGACCACCAGAAGCCCAGAGATTGAAGGCCATTAGGGTTGAATGGGCTAAATTTTATCTCAAGGTTAGAGATCAAATATTAGATTAGGTGGTTAATAGATTTTTAAACAATTGTATAAACATTAGGTTATAGGAAATCATCTTTATGTACATTGTACTATTGAATTTAATTTGTTATTGAAATTTTATTTTATTGAATTTATTTTATTGAATTGTATTTTGAAATTGGCTGATTGGATGTTGGTATTTGATTTACAAGTTCATGAAGAACTGCTAAAATAACAAAACAGAATTTTTTTTTAAAAAAAAATTAAAAAACAAAGTAAACCGATGTTAAGAAAACCGATGTTAAGTTACCATACAACATCGGTTATCAATGAAAACTGATGTTGCTGTTATGTAACAACATCGGTTCTCATCTAAAACCGATGTTGTATTGTAACTTAACATCGGTTTCCTAAAGAAAACCAATGTCCCTATGTGTATAACAACATCAGTTTTCACAAGAAAATCGATGTTGTTATATGCACAGGGACATCGGTTTTCTTAAGAAAATCAATGTTGTATTGTAACTTAACATCGGTTTTCAATGAAAATCGATGTTGATGTAATATAACAACATCGGTTTTCTTAATCGATTTTCTTAAGAAAATCGATGTTGTAGTGTACGCTTTACTGTTCATAAGTTTTATTCGTTACATAGCGACATCGAATTTTTATTGAAAACCGATATTGTAGAATTTCGTTAACATCAGTTTTGAAAACTAATGTTAACTTCCATACTTTCAACGTCGCCTGATTCAACATCAATTCAAAATCGTTGTCGAATGTCAAAAATAAGCGATGTTGAAAGTAGTTTTTCTAGTAGTGATTGTACGTAAAAAAAGGAATTCATTCTAAAAATTAAGGGAGTCGAGATTTTCTACTTTGTTACTAACTTCATCTTGACACTTATCCAAGGCTTATTTAAAAGAATGTAAATGAGTGAAGGCAATACAAATTCGAAGAACAATTACACATAATAATCCTTAGGACTTAACTTAGCGTTTACATATAAAACCAACCCACCTCCCAAATTTCTTCATCGTGTATTCTTCAGGGGGTCCAGATTATTGCCAACATGTACTGGGATGTTGTTGCTTTGAACCCTAGTAGCAGGTCGCAGATATAAGGGATTGACAACGCAAACGCCGATTGAGAGAGGGATTCGAAGAAAATACTCCGGATGAAATATGAAAAAAAACAATAGAAAAGATAAAGGTGTTGACACATGAATGCAAGCATTTGTTACCTTCTGAAGTTAATGGATTCATATAAGTAGTGGTGTCTTTTTGATTGATGGTTTGCAAAGCTGTCGGTGTGGCCCAAATGGATTTAGAAATGCTCATCGTCGTCGTCAATACTGGTGCAAGACTTGGATCTATGATCAGAAATGGATAAATGGTTTTGTTTCAGTGGAGGTAGGAAGGAAGTTGGAGGAAAGAAGGAAGAGGATAATGTAGGAAGATTAGGGCCTGTTTGGATACAAGTTAAAAGTGCTTTTGAGAGCTTCTCTACTGAAAATATAGTATTTTTTTAGTAGAAAATCTCTCAGAAGCACTTTTAGTCTTATATCCAAACAGGCTAAATAGTGAGCTCAAGAGGTGGGAAGTGGAAGAAATTCTGGTAGGAGTTGGGAAAGTAAACGAATAAAGAAAGATTAACTTGTGCAAAGAGAAGATATTAAAAATTGTTTCAAAAATAAATTAGAGGTTTGAAAAGATACATGGAATAAAATTAAAAAACAAAGCATCTCTTCTCATACCCTGGAGTTGTTTGCATTGATTTATTTTGGGAAGTAATACATTGGAACCATGAAGAGTAAGAAAAGAAACATTTCAAATTCTGAACAACCCAATGGATTAATGAATTGACCATGCATTATTGGTTTGGAAGGAAGATATGTTTAATTTTCTTTTCTTACTATCAAGTAATCATTGTATGAGAGAATGACACATCAGCAAAATAACTCTCTCAAGAATTCACATATCAAAATTTCGTGATAAATGAAACTTTTAATTAATATAATTATAGCTAAATTGTAAAAATCATCAACTTATATAATTTGACAACTTATAATTGAATAACAATATAAAAATCTTTATAGATCAATAATGTATATGTATCAAATTAATTGTAAAACACATATTGCTTTTTCTATAGATTACTTCCATGTGAATTATAGATATAATTGATTATAACGGATGTTTTAAGAATGGCTTATTCAAATTTTCATTACCTTATTCATATAGTGAATATAATTTTTTTTGAAAAAGGAGATAATATATTCCTAAGAAATTGGAGACTATAATTCTTCAAATAATATATAGCACTTGAATAGTTATACTGACAGTGTTAACGTTTTTCTATTAATCTTTTAATCAGATTATATAATCTTCGATCACAATCTAACTAATTAATCCAACACGCGCTTATTTAAATTTCATAAAATAAAAGCATAGTATTAATCAGATTATAATGTTCAGAAACATGTACAATATGATTGAAACGTACTCTTGATTACTTTTCATAAAAGCTGTACGGTATACGATGAAAGTTTCTTTTTCTTTTTCTTTTTTTGAAAAAGTTAAACAGTTAGATGCTAGAACGTTGAAACTTTAGATCATACCACCTATGTGAACTGTTGCAAATTGTAACATATTCTTTAATGTTTTGTTTCACTCAGTACAAATTAATGTAATCTCAGTTACGCGCATCCCATAAAAGGAATATATTTGATTAAGCTCGCACTATTTAAAAAAAAGACCAAGTTGAACAATAGCATCAAACAAGCAAAAATCTATAATTTGGCACATTTTTCTCAAGTCTCCACCATGGCAAGGCTCAACAATTATCTTATTTTGGTGGCTTTCTTTGTTGCTACCACAATAGCTACAATCTCAGCCACCGAGAATGAATCATTGTCTCAATGTGGAAAATATATGGGAGCACACTGTGGAAAGCAAGTCGCTGACAAATTGAGGGGTAGTGATATTAATACTGCAATTTCCGTTGATTGTTGTTATAAGCTTTTGCAAACGGGTTATCCTTGTCACACCAAATACACCTTGTATGTTCTTCTAAACAGGCCAGAGCTTAAACATTCAAATTGGACTGAGTTTTTTGCAAAAAGTGATCAAATATACCACCAGTGTGATGTGCTTACCTCACCAGGAAGCCTCGAATTTCTGGCTAAGTGCACAGAAAATTTAGGCAATGAATGTGGAGAACAAGTATACAACAAGCTGATCCATGACGAGAGAATCAGTAAGCCCTGCTGTCAAGAGCTCGTGAAAAATGGTCTACAATGCCATACTGCTATGTTGAAGTCTTTGATTCGCATCCCGGAGATGAGGAATGCCAATGCAACTCAACTTCTGAAGAAGAACAGCAAGATATTCAATCACTGTCTTCATGTTTAATAAGAAATCTTCCCACAAGATTGATTACATAAATAGTAGAAAAATTGAGGGAAGCTAAATGTTTTTTTTTTTTTTACATCTAAAATTAAATACAAAATTGCAAACTATGCTGATCGATCTTTTTCATGTGATTACTGTGCAGTGACATGATTATATTCACTAGATTAATTACTTTCACTTAATTACAAAAAGTGTTGTTTTTCTTTTCTTATGAAATCATTTGAATCTTTGAAGTGAATCAAAGGCCTGCATTTTCTTCTTCATTAAAAAATATAATAAAGTAAAAAACAAAAATAAAGAAAAAATATTTATTATTTTTTTGTTATACATGACAGACAATCCTAACTAAGTCGGGTAGGACCACTATGGTTGAAAAAACTATCTGAATATTAAATATAGTTACGTAACCAAGACTCAAACTCAAAATTACTGGTTAAGCGGTTTATATAATTTAATCTGTTTGATCGATGGTAATTGTTTATTTATGCAATGCATGAACACAAAGTAAGCTACCCTTACCTTTTTGTAGTCACAAGCTGAAATTTCTAGAAAGTGGGAGAGAAAAGAATTTCTTGAGCCAGAGAGAGAGCTTTTCAACCATAAATCAAACAACCACAACATGATTCAACACCAAAACCTAAAATTAGAAGCTTCAAAATCAGTGGAAGAATCATCAAGGAACAAGGTAAGAGATCGATAAGGAATAAAGGTGTAAGTGCTTACCAACATACATGCAGCTGCTTGATGGAGGATGTTACGGATAATTGATATTGGGCCAAAGGCCAAGAAGCCCCATACAGCCAGCATTACGGTATTTATGGCAAAATTTAGGAGAATTAGGTCCTAAATAATCACCCGAATCAAGAGAAATATTGAGGAATATTTGTATAAAAAATATTGAAGATATTTGCTCATCCTATTGAAGATTATAATCAAGAATTGGCAAGGAGTTTCCTTTATTTTACACAGGTCAGTAAGAATAAATAGGAGGTATCACCAAAGGTGCAAGGTACACAAATTCCGACTCTCTCTTTTCCATTTACACAGCACACACTGCACACCACTTGTTATAATGACCCTCACAATTAAAGTGTTGAGACAAAGATTAAATGAAGTATGTAAAGATTATGCTAAGAGTTAAGAAGTCTAATTATGCCAAGCAAGTCAAGTAAAACTCTTAATGGAGAATGAGATAAGTTGAAATGACATGAGTATAAGAGATGATGATTTAAGTTTGTGATTATAGACTTATGGCTTAAGTAAATTGAAGGAACAATATTTTGGTCTTCTAGTGTTGGTAACACAATGCTAAAAGTAATAGAAGTCATTAGAAGAATTGTCCTAGACTCACAACTTAATGTTGTGACAATTTATTTAGAATT
>PYAF01003109.1:54841-90517 GCA_007407185.1 Glycine tomentella
TATGTACGACTTAAGAGTTATTTATGTATGAAGTATCGTATTATGTGAACTTCTGGGAAAAGAATTTGAGAAAATGTTTTGGAAAAATTTAATCACGAATTCTATACTATGTTTCCAAAACGGATTTTTAATAAGTCTTCCGCTGAAAACTCTAGTACCAAGATGAGTAACAACCGGAGTACTACGGGGTGTTACACTTGTGTTGTATCACTCTGCTATGATCTTCTTCTTCCTTTGGATGCTTTAAACACTATAAGTATCTAGAGAAAGAGAGTTTTAATCATACATTAAACACCCAGTGTTACTACTGGACATCTGTTCTTGAGGGACAGAACATTGGCGCCGTCTGTGGGGATCGTTAAATTTCGACTCCCACCATGGTAAACACGAGAAGACACCAGCATGAAGACCCACCCGTGCGTAGGAGGTCACTCTCCATCTGGGTGGAAGACGCACTCTCGGACACCGCATCATCTCGAGCGCAGAACAATCCGCGTCCCTTGCCGACAGTCTCAAGGAATCCACTCCCCACGCCGGCCGAGGTGGAGCATGATTTGATACAACGCCTCACCAACAACGCGCTGCAGTCCATTTTATCTCGGATAGAGCAACTCGAGCGGTGGCACGCCCTTCGACGTCAGGAAGATATGAACAATGTTATTGCACAACTAGATGACCGTTGCGCGAGGTGGAGATATGAGGTGGAACAACGCATTGGCCACATGGAGATTCCGACACAAGGGCAAACATTTCGCCCGACACATGACATAGAGGCCAGGGCACCAGAGCAGAACCCTCGCCAGCAAGAGCCTAACCCGGAGTAGCACAATTTGCCCTTCAGAGCCAAGATCCCCCGCCATGCTGCCGTCGTCAGAGGTATCCCGGCCAATCAAGGCAGAGGAGGGGCTGAGGTATATAGGAGGAAATACCGACGTGGACAGCATAATGATAGCCCGTTTGTGGACGAAATCGTTAATGCCCAGTTCATTGAAGATTTCGATGGGTCTTTCCTGTGAAAGTATGATGGAAGTCAGGATCCACAGGTGCACATTGACGAGTTCAATATGTAGATGTGCGTACGGGGGATCGATGAGCTAATAATCTCCCGGATCTTCGTTACCACTCTGACCGGTGCTTCCCAGACATGGTTCCACACACTACCACCCCGGTCAATCCGTAACTTTGAGGATTTTGGCCAGAGGTTCTTACTCAACTTTGCGATGAGTAAGAAACAGCCTAATTCCGAGTTTGTTTTGGGGAAGATCCGCCAACACCCAGGATAAATGTTGCAGAGTTATTTGGACCGATTTAAGGAGGCAACCTTGCAAGTGCAGGGCCTGGAGGAAAAGGTGCACGTCCACTTGTTGTCGGCCGGACTCAGCGGATCGTTGCGGCTGGCAAAATCTATTTATAGGGACCCGGTGAAAACTCTGCTGGAATTCAGGGTTCGATCAAAGAAGTACCTTGAGTTAGAACAGATGGAGATTGCTAACACTGCTCCCAAAAGGAAGGGTTCACCTCCAAAACATCGCCCTCACCTCGGGAATGCGCCGCCCAACAGAAATCTTGATGTCGGCCATAGGCCGGGATGGTATGACACTAAGTATGACAAATATACCCCACTGAACACTTCCCGAGCACAAGTACGGAGAGAAGTAGCTTTGACTGAGATGAAGAAAGTAGACCGACCTCGGCCTGTATTCAAAAAGGCCGGCCTTGATTATACTCATTTTTGCGAATTTCATAATGGGTCGGGCCATACTACTGACCAATGCTGGGATTTGCGAGATGTTATAGAGAAGTTCATTCGGGAAGGCAAGTTACAGCGGTATGTGATTAAAACCCAAGGGCAGCAGGGAAAACGCAAGGGCAACCCCAATGAGGATCCGAAGGGCCGAGATGAAAAGAGGAAGAAGACAGATGATGAGGAGTTCCCAGAACCAGAATTTGAATGTAACGTCATTTCTGGTGCTATGGGAGGACGGGGTGACACGGCCAATCAACGCCGCAAATACCTCAGAGAAGTCCTTGCAGTGAGGGAGCAACCCAAGTTTAAGGCCTCCAATGATAAAGCCGAGGCCCCCTTACTCTATTTTACTAAAGAAGATTTGGCGGACGTGATTCCTGGACATGAGGACGGCCTGGTCATAACCGGGACTATAGCCAACTGCCGAGTCAAGAAAATGTTTGTTGATAACGGCAGTTCTGCCGACATCATATCCTGGGCGGCCTTCAAAAAGATGAACCTTGATGAAGAAGATTTGAAGCCATGTCAAACGGTGTTATCGGGCTTCAATGGCGAAAGCACAGCCCTCAAAGGCTCCATTGAGCTGGGGCTTACATTGGGGACAAAGGAAGCTTTCAAATCAGAGAGAGTAAAGTTTGTTGTGGCCGAGTTCCCTCCCCCATACAATGTAATTCTCGAAAGACCCACACTCCATAAGTGGGATATTTTGATGTCTACCAAACACCAGAAAATGAAGCTGATAGGAAGCAATGGCAAAGTAATGACGATTTGTAGGGATCAGAAGGAGTCCCGCCAGTGCTACTTCAATGCTGTGAAGGAAAGTGGAGCTGGCCCATCCTCGGCCCAGCCATGCCAGGAAGGCCGAGAAGAATCCAAGTAGAAAATGGACAGAAAGCGGCAGGTGGAACCTATAAATTTGGTGGAGCTCGCCGTTCGAGAAAATGTGGAAGAATGGAGGCCCGAACCAGCAGACGAGCTCATGGAGGTTCAGACGGGTCTTGAAGCTGCCCAAGTCACCAAGGTCGAGATGATAGCTGACCCAGTTGCGCGGGCGGAGTTGACAAAGTGCCTCAGAGATAACCGAAATATTTTTGCCTGGAACGCTTCAGAAATCCCAGGGATAAAACCCACCTTTTGTTGCCACAAATTGTCCATGCATCCCGGTGCAAAACCAATGTCCCAGAAAAAGAGAAATCTCGGTCCTGAGCGGAAGCAAGCATTGGAGAAGCATATCCAGGAACTGTTGGAGGCCGGGTTCATACGAGAAATCCAATACACCACGTGGCTGTCTAATGTGGTGATGGTCAAGAAGCCCAATGGCAAATGGCGGGTGTGCGTTGACTATACTGATGCCAACAAAGTCTGTCCCAAAGACTCGTATCCAATGCCGAGCATAGATCAACTCAAGCTATTGTCATTCACGAATGCATATTCCAGGTACAATCAGATTCCTATGTATCCGGGAGATCAAGAGAAGACGACATTCAGAGGAGGAGAAGCAAATTACTGTTACAATGTGATGCCTTTCGGCTTGAAAAATGCCAGGGCCACCTATCAGCACATGATGAATAAGGTTTTTGCCCAATAGCTCGGCCGGAATATAGAGGTATACATTGACGACATGATTGTTAAAACAGATTCAAGTGGGGATCATGTCCGAGACCTGGAGGAAACTTTCCGCATGCTGAGAGAAAACAACATCCGACTGAACCCGCTCAAATGTGCATTTGGAGTAACTGCGGGGAAATTCTTGGGTTTCATGCTGACCCATAAAGGGATTGAGGTTAACCCGGACAAGTGCGCAGCAGTCCTGAACATGAAGTTCCCGGCAACTAAAAGGGAGGTACAGCAGCTAACTGGTAGATTGGCAGCATTGACGCGTTTCTTTCCAAGTCAGCGAAAAAGGCTCTTCCGTTCTTCGGGCTGCTAAAGAAGGAAGCCAGCATCGGCTGGAGCTCGGAGTGTGAGGTCGCCTTTCAAGAGATCAAGAAGTGCCTTGCCTCCCCTCCGGTGTTATCCAAACCAGAACCCGGCAAGACACTGATACTGTACCTGTCAGTAGGCGAGGAGGTGGTGAGTGCCGTGTTGGTCAGAGAGACCGATAAGATCCAGCTGCCCGTGTACTTCATAAGCTGGGCCCTGAAGTGTTCGGAGTTGAGATATCAGAAGTTGGAGAAGGTGGCTTTTGCACTTCTAGTGGCGACTAAAAGGCTGCATCCATATTTCTAGGGCCACACCATCATAGTGCGTACTAACCAGCCGATTCGGCAAATCCTACACAAACTGGATTTGGTAGGAAGAATGATGAACTGAGCAATACAGTTGTCCAAGTTCAATTTAAAATATGAGGCCCGACACACGATCAAATCTCAGGCTTTAGCCGACTTCCTGGTTGAGCTCACCCCGTCGACCTCAACCAGCGAGGAAGCCTGGACACTCTACGTGGACGGATCGTCCAATGCAAAGGGGAGCGGAGCTGGAATCATAATAGAGAGCCCACAGGGAGTATCAGTTGAGCAATCTCTGCGGCTCAATTTTCCAACGTCAAATAATCAGGCCAAGTATGAGGCCTTAATAGTCGGGCTGGCTTCAGCCAGGGAACAAGGAGCCCAGAAGGTGAAAGTTTTCACAGATTTCTAGCTCGTCGTAGCCTAGATTGAGGGAAGATACCAGGCCAAAGGACCCTCGTTGATCAAGTACTTGGCTCGGGTCAGGGAGATCATTGCCGAGTTCTATGAAGTCATCATCTCCCATATTCCCAGGGAAGAAAACATGAAGGCCGATATATTGTCTAAACTAGCAAGCACCAAGGGCATAAGCAATCATAGAACAATTGTTCAACAGGAGTTGGCTTATCCCACTTGCATCATGATGATATCGACGATGGTCGACTGGAGGCAACCTATAATCAGATACTTGGAGCAAGGAGTAATACGAGGCAGAGGCTAAGAAATTGACCCAAGATGCCGCTCTATATACCACCCAAGAAGGTGAGCTATATCGCAAAGGCCCACACACCCCTATGTTACTTTGTGTCGGGCCCGACCAGGCAGAATATATACTGGCCGAGATACATGAAGGCATCAACGGCCAACACATGGGAGCTAAGGCATTGGCAGTGAAGGCTATTCGGGTCGGTAACTTTTGGCCGACTATGAAGGCAGACGCCCAGGATCATGTGAAGAAATGCGCGAGTTGTCAGAAGCACGCCAGGATAATATGGTCCTCCCCATCCGAGCTGACAACTATCACATCCCCCTGGCCTTTTTACAAATGGGGGATGGACCTTTTGGGACTTTTCAAGGCGGCGGAAGGGCAACTGAAGTGGCTCATCGTAGCTGTTGATTATTTCACTAAGTGGATAGAAGCAGAGCCATTAGCTACCATCACCTCGGCACAAGTCCAGAAGTTTTTTGAAAGAAACATCATTTCCAGGTTCGGAATCCCGGCCGAGATCGTCACAGATAACGGAACTCAGTTCACTGAAAAGAAGTTCAGAGAGATGATGGTCGGTTTTCATGTTAAGCATCATTTTTCTTCCGTGGAGCATCCGCAATCTAACGGCCAGGCCAAAGCTGCCAATAAAGTTATCTTGGAGGGCCTCAGAAAGCGAATGTACGACGCCGGGAGTAGTTGGGTAGAACAGTTGTACTATGTCTTATGGGCGCATAGGACCACGGCTCAGTCATCCACTCAGTAAACTCCTTTCACAATGACCTACGGATGTGAGGCCATGATTCCGATAGAAATCGGATAGCCCTCTTGGAGGAGAAAGATTATACTTAAAGAAGGAGAGGACGCCAACAATGAGGCGTTGATCAGCGAACTTGAGTTGATAGATGAAACCCGAGCTAAAGCGCATATCCGGGAAGTGGCCACAAAACAGCTGGTGGCCAGAAGATTCAACAAGAAGGTCAGACCGAGATCCTTCGAGAAAGGCGATTTGGTCTTACGGAGGGCCGACATCGGCAACAAAAACGCTCAGGATGGGAAGCTGGCAGCCAACTGGGAAGGGCCATATCGGGTCCCTCAGAATCTCGGCCAGGGGGCATACATAATGGAGACATTGGATAAGAAGGCGATCAAACGTACGTGGAACGCCAAAAAACTGAAGACATATTATAGCTAATCATGAGATATTTTTTTTTTATCTATGTGTTTTCTGTTAATTGAGAGGAGTGGTGGCCAACTGCTTTGACACCCCACTTCATGTAATCTCTTTCATCAGGATCGTAGATGCAAATAAAGTTGATATTTACGAATAAACAAGTCATGAATTGACAGTTACCTTTGAAAAGATATCTTGATATTTATAAGTCATACATTGACGAAATCGTGTTAAACAATATTTTAATGTATCGTTTATATATATATCGTTCCATGCGAATCCGAGGTGTTTCCAAACCATGATCAGGTTGGCACGGTCCAAAGTGGCCGTGATGCACCAACGATAACTTGGGATGAAAAACGAGAATCGAAAAACATCGCGTAATTCGGACGATATTATACTTGGCCGTTGGAGCCAAATGAATATTTAAAATGTGCATACAAAAAATAGTTTTAAAAAAGGACACCAATATGGGAAGTAACTGTACTTCTATTTTGTAAAAATAAATATTGTTCAAAAACTATGAAGAAAATACAAAATAAAACCGGCATCCCGGCTCTTCAAACTCGGCTGGTGGGAGCTGAGGTCTCTTTAGCTCCGGCCTCGGGTACGTCCTAGGCCTCGACGACAAAATCATCTTGTTCGAAGTAGGGAACGACGACACCATCACGAACAAAAGATTGAAAGTGCAGTCCTTCACTATTCAAAGTGATCCTGGCATTGAGGCATCGGACCTGTGCCAGGGCGTTGTTGAAAGAGTCCTCGGCCACCGACAACATCACCTCTCGTAGCTCGGTCGCCTCCTTCTCCGTGTCCACGAGCTTGGACTTAGCTCCCTTGGCCTCCGCCTGGGCCCCCTCAAACATGGTTTTCACCTCGTTCAGGTTCTCAGTCATGAGGGCGGCTTTGGCAAGGGTATGCTCAGTCTCGAAGCGGGTCACCTGAAGATCACACTCGAATTCTGCCCGGGCAAGCCGTAACTCTTCCGCGACTTTTTGAGTCTCGGTTCGAGCGGCAGCCAACCCTTCCTCGGCTTTCTGGGTCTTGGTGTGGGCGGCAACTAACTCCTCTTGACTCCTGTTGGAGCTGCTGGATGTCGTCTTCAGAAAGTCGAGTTGAGTCGGCAAAACGCTTGGGAACCCGGACAAAGGGAAAGAGCTCTTCAGTCCCCCTTTTCCATAAATGGCCGAGCTCCAGCTTTATGGCTTCTGGGAGCACGGTCGTAGAGGGCTCTAGGGTCGGGGAATCAGTGGCCGGGGGAGCGGGAGAAGGGTCAGCAACGGCCTCGGCAAGAGGGGCAAGGATGGAAGCAGCTGGGGCCGGGGCAGAAGGGGTCGGAGCAGCCAGCGCCACCAGCATAACGGCCGTTCCTGGGGTCGACTTTTTCACCTTCCTCCATTTTAGCTTGGTGAGGAAGGAGGGGACTTCATTGGCAACGGGGGCCGGCCTCGAAGCACTGGAAGTCTTGCGGGACCGAGGTCTTAAGTCACCTGTTTGATCTTCCATTTCAGTAGCTGCAAAACAGAGCAAATAGTTAACACCGGAGATAGAAAAACAATACAACATACTTCATAATTCAGACTAACAGTAGTGAAGAGCAGGTGGAATGTCACAGAAACCCTAACTCTCTCAGAAAGCATCAATCTGGATGACTGAGTAGGCGTCCGCATCCGACAACCCCGTCTCATCACGGTGGTAGAAAGTGGGTTGGAATTCATGATGGGCACGAGTCCAGCAAAGAGGGAACTTCCACTTTACCCCGACAGACTCCAGCCCTTAAAGGAAAAAAGGTTGTTGGCCGGGTTTGGCACAAACTCAAAAATAATTATTTTTGAACCTCTTAAAAGATTCAGTAAAGAGGGGAAAAAACTTACGTTTAGGACGACTCCTTAAGGAAGTCCATCCTTTCCGGTTAGAGGGCTCTCGGCCAGTATGAGCGGAAAAGTAATACATAAAAATGGGAACCGCACACGGGATTCCCAAATTTATACATAAATCCTCGAAGGATTTTACAAAGGCCCAACCATTTGGATGGAGTTGGGAAGGAGCTAAAGACAAATGCTTTAGGAGCATCATCTCGAACTCGGAAAGTGGGAAGCGGACATCCAAGCGGGTGACCACGTTGGTACAGAAAAAGAAAAAGCTAGATTCGTCCTGTTCGGCACAAGAACAGATCGGCACATATGGGCCAGGATGGCGAATTGAGAATCCTTCTTGATTCCCTATAAGGAGGGTGGCTACGCTCTCTGGACTCATGGAAGACGAGGTGTTAAGAACCTCATAGGTAACCCAGGGAAACTTGGCTATCAGGGCTGGAGAGGGGCTGTCGGTGTGGGAACCGGTTGACCGAGACTCTTCAATTATTTTCACAGAAGTGATATCCATGATGACCTACGACAAAATAAAGAAAGGAAATAATGATCAGTAAAGATACTTGGAAAATCGACGGAAAAACTTGAAGTATCAGTCGACGTCGGAGCATCAATACGTTCAGGCGGCACCTCAGTTCTCGGCTTGCTTGTCAAAGCCCAAGTTAGCCAGGTACATGAACCTATCCATGCATCTCGGACATGGTTCAAACCGAGTTTCAGAATAAGGCTCTAGAGGACGTGACTCTGAAGGAAGGACAGAAGGGGTCACAGAGGGACCCCTGGGCTCACTATTGGATCCCATACCAGAATTTGCTACAGCTCTAGAAGAGGGGGTTTTTCTGGCCAATGGGTTTTTGGAGGGTTTTGAACCACCCGAAGGAGTTCGTAGGAAGCGTTTGGTTTTTTCTTCCTCTAAGAGGGGTTTGCCAAAAAACCAAAAGGCTGAATAAGGGGAAACTCTCTTAAGAATATGTGCCTCTTTCTCAGGGGTGAGTTTCATTGCCACGAGATTATAAAGGGTTCGAAACTCAAGAGAGAAAGAACAGGGGATGAAGATGAACAGGAAAGGAATAGACAAAAGAGGCAAAACCCAGAAATAAGGCTAAGAAAGAAGGCAAAACCCAGGGAAAAGAATGGAGAAGTACAATCAGAATAAAGCAAAAGAACAATGTTGAAAATGAAAAATGCAAAAATCACAAAAGAGAAGAAATATAAGGTACCTGGATTGAAGGACTTTGAAGAGGAAAGGTTGAAGCACCAAATACGAAGACGAAGAGTGCAATATTGGAGCAAAAGCAGGCAGGAAGAGAGAAATGGCCTATAAACGTTGAAAACAGTGGGAGAAATGATGAAGGTAAGGCCTATAAAGGTGGAAAGTAAGCGTCGAAACCCATAATATTGAAAAGGGTAACCATCAAAATTTGAATCAATGAGAATGGGTAACTGACAAACATGGCTTATCATTGGGACAATAGTGACCAGTTTACTAAAAAGCAGGGGCAAGACGGACAGTGGCTCGGGGTAGTCATGATTAGAACGTGCAAAGAAATGACATAGCATTAAATGCCAGGGAGGCGCATCGCTTCACATGTCCAAACGACAGTAAGAATACTTCATTGTCTTAGAGTTGAGGATCAAGAAAAGAAGTCGGTTTTGCGGAGAAAACACTTCACTATCTCAGCCGGGAACCAGGAAAAGAGGTCGGCTCTCGGGGAAACAAGTGGCTTCACAGAAGTAGCAAACACAAGATCGAGAAAGACATCTCAGAAACTTAGTGGCACGGCCGACTTGTCCGAGATAATCATCCCGGTCACGAACCTACATCTCGATATAAAGAATCACCCCGGTCATTCAGACTACTCAATAACCGGCATGAGGGGCAACTGTTACGGATAATTGATATTGGTCCAAAGGTCAAGAAGCCCCATACAGCCAGCATTGCGGTATTTATGGCAAAATTTAGGGGAATTAGGTCCTAAATAATCACCCGAATCAAGAGAAATATTGAGGAGTATTTGTATGAAAAATATTGAAGATATTTGCTCATCCTATTGAAGATTATGATCAAGAATTGGCAGGAGTTTCGTTTATTTTACACAGGTCAGTAAGAATAAATAGGAGGTATCATCAAAGGTGCAAGGTACACAAATTCTGACTCTCTCTTTTCCATTTACATAGCACACACTGCACACCAATTGTGTTGTGTCGCTCTGCTGTGATCTTCTTCTTCCTTTGGATGCTTTAAACACTATAAGCATCTAGAGAGAGAGAGTTTTAATCATACATTAAACACCCAGTGTTACTGCTGGACATCTGTTCTTGAGGGACAGAAAAGAGGAGATAGATGAGTTTCATTGATCAAGATTAAGTTAACTTTGGAACCTTGAAGAAAACAAAAACATACGTGAGAGAGAATGGGTGGATTGATATATATATATATATATATATATATATTGCATATTTATGTTCAATGTTAGTATTTTGTGTTTTTTCTTAATGTTTGTAGTGAATTGGTCATCCATGACACGATTTTGGGAAACACTTTTATTATATTGAATTAAAAAAAATGTCCATGAGGTTTAGTGTATAGGAATGGAGTTAAGTTTCTTGGTAATCTTTTGGTCACAAAGCTTAAAGCTATTGTGTTCATTGAGTTTTCAAGGGATCTTGGATTATGGGAAGTATCTAAGGCTCTTTCTACCTAAAGAATTAGGATTAAAAAACTTTTATTGGCTGATTTTAACATTGGTCATGAATGAAGTACGTATGACATGTAGGAGTGAAAATAGGTCAGGCGGTCTGATAGGACATGTGACCTAATTTGTTTATTATAAAATGCTAAACTTAGACTTTTTAAAAAGTCTTTTTAATTGAAAAGGTCAAACTTTAGACTTTTAAAAAAACTCTATTAGGCCTAACAAACTGACCTATTTATATAATAAATTAATAATATATAATATTATATATAAGCCTATTTACTATTTAGGCTCATTGGCTAGTTTAGCCTCGTTGGCTTAGTTAGGCCTATAGGCCTATTGACTTGTTTATAGGCCCTCATGTAGAACAGGTCATGTAAACAAACTTTTAAGTCAGGCTAGACTTTTAAAGAGATCATGTTAAGGCTTAAAAAAAGTCTATAATAAGTAAATAGGCCAAATTCAGGCTTAGTAATTATGATGTACGTCAGAGTTAGATCCGCCAAAGTCTACCATGTTTCCATCCCTAACGACATGTTAATGCATAAAGCTAGAAAGTGGAAACTTGGTGAACATATGTGTAACACCTATAATACCATGTTTTATTATTTTTAAAATAACATAAAAGTATCTACTTTCTTGTTCTGATCTTAATTTGTTGTTTGTCACTTTACACAATCACCTTAAAGTTCATGTTTTTAATGATTTCTTGTATAGTTCTTAAGTCTAAGTTAACAGTTCACTTCCTTATTTATTTTGCACAAATCTCTTGGAAAATGATATCTAAAGTTATTCATTGTATTACTTGTTTCATTGTTGCACTTGTCAAAATTCCTCTAACATGAATCTAATAGATGTGGTATCCCGATGATAAAAAATAAAAAATAGAAAAACAAGAAAGCTTATTTTAAATGATCTGGACGCAAAGTAGGGCCAGAAAATTTATTGGGCACGATTGCACTAAAACTAAATTCACATTGAAAAATGAATTGGTAAAAAAAACCCTATTTAAAACTAATTCAGGTAATTAAACGAGTAGCGGGTATCCATGGATATAGACATTGGCAAATGCATGTGAGGGGTGTGGGGGCAATTGTCCCCAGAAGATTATTTTTTATTTGTACATGTGTAATAAAAAATATTTTTAACCCCACTAAAAAATAGGTATTTCCCCATAAGATAATATTTTTAAAAACTGAATGTATAAAATATAAAAAATAAAATAGAGATAATAAATTGATACTAAATTTATTATTTTATCCTTTTAATTACTATTTTTGTTATCCAATTTATTTTTTAAGTTGAATTTGATAAGTTAATTTATTTTTTAGAGTCAATTTGGTTTCATCATTTTTTAAATGGTCAAATTGAGTCATTTATTTTAAAGATTCAGTTCGATCCTATTTTTCTTTCGTTTGTCTCATAATTTTTAAGTTAAATTTGATCATTTAATTTATTTTTTAGATTTAATTTGGTTTCATCATTTTTAAATGGTCAAATTGAGTCATTTATTTTTTAAAGATTCAGTTCGGTCCTATTTTTCTTTCGTTTGTCTCATAAAAAAGAGACAAAAATCAATTTTAGATGACACTAATAAATTATGTTTTTGGTACTCGATAAATTAACAAATTTTATTTTGGGTCCTTATTAAAATTATTTTTGCATTGAGCCTCAAATAAAACAAAAAAAATATTTTTGTCATTGTTATTTTGTTTTAGTCCTTTTTATATATCTAACTTTTCATTTTTGTCCCTATAAAGTACATATCGTTTGATATTAGTCCTTAGCAAATAATTTTCAAAGAAATCGATACAAAATGAACAAAATTTTATAAGGACTAAATGAAAAAATAAATCTATATTAAAAGGACTAAAACAAAATAATTGCTTATTGTTATACAAATTAGTGGATGCCTAAGCTAATTTTAGTTTATAAAAAAATTCTTTTCTTTTTCTTTTCTTTTTCTATTCACAAAACTGCTTTTGAATAAACTTACACAAACAAACAGATCCTTTAATTGTACAATATTTTTTTATACAAATACGTAGTTGATTGTCAAATCAAACGTAAGTTCTTGTATTTCTAATTCCGTGACTCTTTATTCAAAAATAAGAATATTTTCCAGTGATCATGTTCCCAGTTACTCTCTGGAATGATGCTTTTGTTTTTCTAAGCAATTGCAAGTAAATTTTCAAGTTGTTATATGTATAAAAGCCTAGTAGTAGCTGCAGTTAGCGGCGTGATATGTTTAATTAACAGAAACAGTTGTTAGTTAATTAACCTTCTGAGTTACTATTTTTACTAGTTTGGAGCATTACTGTCGACCTTAAAGGATAAATTAAAAAAAAAAAAGTGTGCCTTAATTTGCTTCACTTTAGAGATCCACATAATTTCAGATTAAAAGAAATCAAAACTCCTGGGAGGTTGAAATTAAGTAAATAAATTAGTGCATATAACCAGTTACTTACTGCACCGTAATCTACATGACAAAAATAACTAAAGTTTGTATTGTAAGAGTAAGCAATTGCATAGCTGATCTTTTATTTTATTTTTTATAAAAAATAAAAAAGCATTTGATCGACTTCCCTGTGTTCCATCCCTACTGAAATTTTTCATTATTTCTGTAATTAATCTCGCGGGAAGATTTCTTATTAAACATGACGACAGTAACCAAATATTTTCAAGTTCTCTAACAGAAGTTGTGTTGCATTGGCATCCCTCATCTCCGGGCTGCGAAGCAAAGTCTTCACCATAGTAGCATGGCATGAAGGACCATTTTTCACAAGCTTTTCACAGCAATTCTTGGTGATGCTCTTGCCATAGATTAGCTTGTTATACACTTGTTCTCCACAATCAATGCCTAAATTTTCTGTGCACTTAGCCAGAAATTTGGTACTTTCTGATTTGGTATCTCGATCACAGCTGTGGAAAATTTTATCACTTTTTGCAATAAGGTCAGTAGAATTTGCATTTTTAAGCTCTGGGGTGTTTTGAAGAACATATAAGGTTAGTTTGGTGTGACAAGGATAACCCGTTTGTATAAGCTTAAAACAACAACCTGTGGAAATTCTAGTGTCATTATCCTTCAATTTTTTAATGACTAGCTCTCCACATTGTGATCCGATATGTTTTCCACATTGAGCCAATGATTCTTCCTCCGCAGCTGAGATTGTAGCTATTATGGTGGCAAAAAAGAAAGCCCCCAAAATAACATAATTGCTAAGCCTTGCCATCAATGAAACTTGAGAAATAAAATGTATCAACAAACTAGAGAACTTTACTAGTTTGATGTAATAGTTCAACTTTGTGTCTATTTACATAGTGCGAGCTTAATCAAATGCTATTATGGGATACCCATAACTGAAATTACGTTTATTAATTTTGGTTTTTGTGTGAAACATATATAGCATTAATAATGAATATGTTGGAATTTGTAACAGTTCATCATAGGTCGCGCGTATGACCTGAAGTTTCAATATTAATCGGAACTGTTTAATTATTGCAGTATAGCTTGTATGAAAAGTAATTATGAGAACGTTTGACTAGATTTTTTAATAGTATTTAGATGGGTTTAGGGATTGTAGGGTTGGCAGTAAAAACAAGGAATTGTAGAGATTGTGTGTATCTTGTTTCAAACCCGGGACCTGATAATGAGAATCAAAGAGTAGACCATTAAACTAGGCTAGATAGACAATTTGATTAATAGTATGCATGCTATTAATAAATAGTTATTTTTTTTCCTCAAAAAATGTGTAACACTAACAAATTCGTCCTTAAAAAATGAAAAAATAAAATTTAGTCTCCGAAAGTGTAAAAGTGAGACAAATATATCTCA
Source organism: Glycine tomentella (assembly GCA_007407185.1). Taxonomy (NCBI): domain Eukaryota; kingdom Viridiplantae; phylum Streptophyta; class Magnoliopsida; order Fabales; family Fabaceae; genus Glycine; species Glycine tomentella. The sequence continues at coordinate 69,099 of PYAF01003109.1, forward strand.
CCATTAACTTTCGTCCATTAACGTTAAGGAACTCACCTACGTGGCACACAAGGACAAAAATGTTACCAAATTGATGCTCATGTGGACATAAGAACTAAAGTTACTATCAAATACGCCTCTAATTTAATAACTTATTGACACTTTTGTCCATCAATTATACAATTTACTAACAAATATATCTACGAAATATATACAAATGTAAATAGTTGACATCAATAACAAGATACATGCACCAACAACACATTAGACTTAGAAGTTTATGATTTTGTTATTACAAATATTTATAATAATGTATTATAATTATATTTATAATGTCAACTTATCACATATAAATTAAGACTCAAGAGTAGGCAAGATAGGTAAGTTCTCAAATAAAAACTCAATTTGTCAAATCTCACTATTACAACAGGCGCTTTCTACGTCGGTTCTTAACCCCCTTTTAAGACGGTTGTACGATCGTCTTTGTATCGAACGTCGCTGAAAGGGATCACTTTTGACAACGATTATAAAATCGTCTTTGTAGCGCTCACTTTCTAAGATGACTACTAGATAAAACCGTTTTAGAAGATTTTTTTTAAAAAAAAATTAACATGTATTTTTAAGACGGTTTTTACAAAAAATCGTCTTAAAATGTGATCATTCTAAGACGGTTCTCCTAAGAACCGTGTTAGAAAGGAGTTTTTAAAAAAATTTGTAAAAAGCTTATCTAAGACGGTTATTCCTCACAACCGTCTTAGATTAGTGTAATATTTATAAATAAATAAAAAAAAAAACTGATCTAAAACGGTTGTTAGAAATAACCTTCTAATAAGACGATTTTTCTAACAACCATCTTAAATCAACTTTTTTTAAAATAAATTACACTCATCTGAGATGGTTTTTAGGAATAACCATCTTAAATGAGTGTTATTTTTAAAAAATATATTAAAATAACTGTTAGAGCTGATTTATTGTTGTTACTTTTATATATTTCCATCAAATCCTACAATATAGCTATACATATGACTTATATAATTAAGTAGCATAAATGAAATGATAAATTATATTTATATAACAAAATTATATAATTTTTATAAATAAGAAGAAAATAAAAAATGTGAGAAAAAATAAATAATGCATGATAGAAAAAGTAAAATAAATAATAGAAGAAAATTTTTATAAGTTATTATGTAATTTTTTTTTTGGTTGTAAAAATGCATGGTTTGTTAAATCAAATTAGTACTTTTCAATCTATAAATACTTATGAATGTACTGCAAAAAGTAAGTCATTATTGCTAGCATACTTTTCGTTATTGCAAAGGCAAAGTAAGGGTATGGAACTTTTCGTATCAATCTCAGCCATTATTGTAGCTTTTAAAAGGCATTCATATTGCTAGCATACTTTTTCCATAAATATTTCAAGGGGTTGAAGCAAAGGTAAATGACTTACTTGTAGAGTGTCACCTTGAAGGATCAGACATGCAACGAGGTTCATTAATCAATTCCCAACCAAAAATGGTGGATTCATTTCTATATTCAATTCCGGTGATAGTATTTTTCCTTGTCAAGACAGTCTGCACAAAAATTCAAAGGGAAGTAATCTTAAGAACAACTGCAAGATATATAAATTAATCTTAAGAACAGCTTCAATGGTCACAAACATGCGACTAAAATTGAAATGACCAGTAAAAAAAATAAATGTGAGTCCTATAATACAGATGGTACATGAAGGAGTATGTTTGATCCAGGGAAGCAGGGAACACAAGCTTCATATGATGTCATGAATAATGGGTTACAGATGAAGCCTCAAAAATAAGATTATCTATTTATTTGTTGTATTAAAAATAAAATTCATGGATTAGTCATCTCATTCTTTGCTTCTCAACAAGGTCACACCACTGTATTGATGGGTAATGGATCTGCTGCGGTTTTGGAAAAAGAACTGCACACTGTGCTGTTATTAATCTCACCATTCATGCAAGCTTTCCCCTCCTTTTTAATATTAAAATTAGCAAATATTAAAATTAAAGGAATGACTAAGATTATGCAGTTTTTTCAAAATTGTAGAGGTTTTAATCCAATTCTTCCCTAGGAGAAACTTATAGGGTGGAAAAAATCAGGATTTTAATTAGCACAATGGTAGAATAAGATTGTCACGAACCAATTATTCCCAAAGCTTAAGCTATGATGTGAAGATACATGAATGGTTTTATTATTTTATATTATATTTCTAACGCCCCCTCTTACGGGCTTCATTTATATTTCTCTCCCTTGCTTTGATACATGTTATATTCCAAAAGCTTAAAATATTAGGTGAAAGCATATGACTAATTTTATTACTTTATATTATATTTCTGACAAGAATTACTTGTTTAGGAGAGTGTCTAATAGTCTATGTCTATTGCCACATCTATTCTAATAATTTTAATTAAAATACTATTTTTCTTCTTTGTTAATCAAACTATTGATTTAGAGAAATTGTATAAATTTTGATTTAAAGAGCAGATGCCAGATAATAATTAAAGGCCTTTGTTTATGCTAGAAAGGCAGGGTGCAGGGGAAAAACATAAAGAAAAGAAAGACAGATAAATAGACATGTCATACCTTGATGTAATTCTTGAAATAAGTACGGATAGATGGATCAAAGAAGAAGGAATCGTTGGACGAACTTAACCCTACCCCTTCTTGCCATGCCCATTTGAAATATTGACTCTTCCCACCATATGCTTCCAAATTATTCATTAATTAAGCTAAGAAGGAGCCTAATTCCATGCTGCCTTCTACTATGACATAATCCAATGCCTATCACCAATCACCCATCAAACCTTACCATGATTTTCATTCATATAATAATAATAATAATAATACTGAACAATAAACAACTTGCTTAATAGTAAACCAAGAATTATAAAGAAACATACTTTGAATTGAGCAGACGGTTATTCACACTATAGACGATATATCCTTGCTTTAAACATGCACGGGCACTTAAAAAATTAACAAAGTAAAACTAATGACAGGAACATAGCTGCATCAATTCCATTCCAATTAACAAATACAATCTATGAGTAGAAAAAAGTGATAATAGTAAACAAGATTTGATCGGTTCAAATGCATACCTATAGCTTCAGATGATATTAGGGGGAAGTTAGACAACACACCATCAACAGAGAAGTTTTTATTGTCAATGAAATTCAGGTACTCGGCAAACAGGGTCATAACTGTAATTAAAGCTGATAGGATTATCATTCTGAAAATCTGAAGCAAAGACTTCCAGCCCCACTTTGTGTGCATCGGAGACCAAAGATGTATGGTTAAGTAGATAAAGCTTTGTTGGATGTACATGTTGGGAAAAAGATATCAATTTTCCCTTCCAGGACCTATTATGAATGGTCTTGCATAAGCAAAATACTTTATGCACAAACAATAATTATGCAAGCAACACAACACAATTTTTTATGTGGAAAACCTTCTCAATGTGATAAATAAAAACCACGGACCGATCTCAAAGTACACCCAAATTCTTCACTATCAATAACATGATATTACAAAAGGGTGGATTTCAACAACCATTACAATCAACAAACAACTTCAACAAACGTTGTACGAAATTAATTTCTACCACCAGAAATAACAACTAACAAATCCCAACAGTAAAATTTACGTATTGCAAGAGAGGAACACACTGACCAAATTTTAGGACAATCCAACGGTTAAGCAAAGAGATAACCCTTTCTCAATATCACTGCCCGAAACAAGACAAAACAGAGCAGAAATTCTGATAACCTCTATTTACAGTTGAAACACTCCCTCTTTAAAACACTTCAATGAATAATCTGAAAGTTCATAATGTAGAAACCAATTTTATTAACCGTTCCTAAAAGTTTGAACACGATCCAACGGTTAGTGTGAGAGAAATGTCCCTCACTATAACGCTGCATGCTTCAGAAAATGGATTCAAAACTAGATCGGTTTGGGAATTTTCGGTGATGCTACAAGCCTTTATTCAAGAAACCAACCGTTAGATGGGAATAATAGTGAGTCACGAACTTGCTGTAAAAGTTTCAAAAAGATCTAACGGTTAAACAAAGAGATCAAGAAGATTGAAGGATGACAGTTTAAGTCCTTCTCAACATATGAATTTGAATGTTCTCTTTCTCCTTTCCTTTCTCTCTCTCTTGTGTTAAAACATTAACTGCTAACCTATTAGAAGAAATCCTAATATTTCCTTATTGGACTGAACTTGGCTTGGGATTTAAGCCCAACAGTACAGACCATACGTATTCTTTGGGAACAAGAAATAAGGTTAGCTTGATATCAAATAAAAGAAATAAGGATTGACTTAATGTAGCAGGAATATAACTTCTCCATCATAAATTTCCTATTTGCTTGGGCTTAACCTTTGATGCATTCATCAAACGATCTGACAAAACAAAGCAGAACTAATGAAACGAGGTACAATTTTACTGTCAGCTTGATTATGTATTATATATTCCTTAAATTAGCAAGAATTATCTCCTTTAAAACTTGAGAGGCATATCTTGTTCCATTTTCTTCCACTTTTATATTTGGTAGTATAGTACGTCAGTAATTTGATAACAAGATTACCAAAGACAGGATTTAGGCCTTCCCATTTAACTTATGTGGTGTTTTTTTTCCTTCTCCACTTCCATCCTCTAACCATCTTAAAAACTGTTTGTGTATATGTATTAGCCAACATATGAGTGTACCATGTAGCTGTTAGTGACATCTGACAATCGTTTTTTTGTTGGTTAGACAATTATGGAGTTTCTATCACCTATAACAAGACTCTATAAAATATTTGGTACTACTTGCAGTGAATAAATGGTACACTCAATTTTTAGATTCAGTTCACAGACAAGAATTATCTCTGTCTGTTCATAGATCCTACCTTGAATCTTAACAGCAAAAACTTACAGAAAGTACATAAACTCATTCAACTTCAAAAGAATCAAAGTCGCCACTAAATAAAGAAAGAATGAAACAATGCTAGGATGTTATAAAGTTTTACACATGTATCTAGAATAAATAAAGATCATACTGTACTTATTGCATCTTCTCCAAAGATCATACGCTCATTTTCAGTTCCTGCAGCCACAACTCCACCTTCACCAACAGCAGAGTTGCTTTCTCATTGCTTAGATTTTTCAGCATTTCAAACTTATAAGTCGGTAGAGCATTAATCGATTCCAGAGTTGCACCTCAGATTTGTGTATTTGTCATGGTGTAGGGTATAGCATACTGGTAAACGTAAAAGCAAGAAACACTTCAAGTAGACATTAATTACATTCAAATGTTTAATTAATTATACCTCGAATTTGTGTATTTGTCATGGTGTAGGGTATAGCATAAATAGTATAGCATAACTATGCCAATAAACACTAAATCACAAACAAAAGCAGGAAACAACCATGTAATTCCTGGCATTGAATACATCTTAGTATTGTCATTTTGCCATCCTTTTGGCAATGGATTTATGCAATCTACTTAATTAGGAATCCCTTGTTAGGCAAAGGAAGACATAACACCAAGCACATAACAAATTCCCTTCAGTAAAGATACTGCAAAAAGGAAGACATAACCTCGATTCCATAATCTGGACGAAGCTGGTCATTATACTTCAAGGCTTCAACCTGGTAATGCACTACACCTTCTACACTAAACTATACAAAACATTCATTTAGCAGAAACTAAAAAAAATTAAAAAAAAAAAAAGAGGATTGGGGTTAGTGGTTACATCTAATCGTGGTCCAAAGGGTCTTTTCTTGCGTGATTCAAACCTTCAAAAAGGGGAGGATTGTGGTAAGGAACGAAAGAAGAATAGTTACCACTTACCAATCTGAAGAGATGAAATCAATTACTTGGGAAGTGGCTCTGAAGCGGTAGGTTCTATTTCTGTTGTTGTTGGACAAGAATCAAAGGGCATGCGAATGAGACAACATAGATGACCCAAACGACATCCTCCTGGCTTCAAGGCGGCCCTATGAGGAAGAAAGGATTTATGGGGGAAAGGGTTTACACGAGAGAGGGTTTCAAACCCTTATGAGGACGGCTTCGACAGAGAAAGGGCTATTTTGTGGCGACGAAGGGAGGAAGTCGTGGTGGCACGGGTGGAGCAAAACTGAGAATGGGGAGGAGAGGGGGACCTTCGAGGAGAGACAGAGTGACAGAGATTGGAATTGATTTGTTTGAAATGAAAGACTTGCGCGAGAAAATGAACAAAAAGTGTAAAATGGATTCTAATTTCAAAATAGGGGTTTTAATCTTTGAACACATTGATTGAAAGACGATTTTTATAAAATAGTCGTTGTTCAATTCATTTTATTTACGTATTTGCCACCGTGTAACTTTCTAAGACGGGTTTAAAGGAACTGTCGTTGCTTTGATGTCGTAAGATACTCTTTTTGTAGTAGTGTCTTAAATAGATTATCAACAACTAGAAGAGAACATAAGAGATATAACAACTAGAACTATGATGATTTATAGTTTTCTTACTTAGTTAGTGACCACTTATATAATTATGATAGACATCAAAGAAAAAGTGACAAATTATCCTTTCAGGTTATGCAATAAAAAAATCAGAAACTTCTAAGTCTAATGTGTTATTGGTGCATTTATTTTGTTACTGGTGTCAACTGATTAGATTTATATATTTCGTGAATATTTTTGTTCGTAAATTGTATAATTAAAGGAAAAAATATCAATAAGTTATTAAATTTAGGGATGGATTTCTGTAATTTTAGCCCATATATTCACGTGAGCATCAATTTCATGACATTTTCTTCCTTGCATGTCGCGTAGGCAAGCTCCCTAATGTTAACCAATGAAAGTTAACAGTGGAATGGACTTGTATCACTTTTTACATTTTCAGGAACTAAATTTTGTTTTCTTATCTTTTAAGAACAAATTTTTCAGTACCACATACTTTTAAAGACAAAAATGATTAGTTACCCTTTAAAAAATTATGTATGAGATCATAACCACAAATTCTGTAGAGATTATGTTCCTTCTCTTTCTCTTCCTCTTACGCTCTCTCCTTCCACCGCTTCCCAGATACATATTAGATTGAAAAACTCATTCACGTTTGACATGCCCCCTGTCTTCGCAAAAACAAATCTTTCTCCTTCTTGCAATCCTTCTTCACGGTGGATGGCTTCCAATTCCACCAACCCATTCTGTTTCAAGGATCCTTCTTGCAATCTCTTTTGTTGTCGTTTCACGGTGGCTGCATTAATGGAGCACAACTTGATTATGAACTTGTGTGGAAAATGGGGTTGGTGCGTGCTGGAACACATTTATTCGTGCAATTAAAAATGTTAAGCACATTCTTCTTAGTGTGACACTAGCACCTAATTTTGTAGATACACATTTGTTAGTGAACCAAATTAAATATACAACTTGCCGCACTTTCATGACAACAACACATTGGCTATTAATGCATTGATATGTCCATCTCTAAATGTCTCCATCTTGCAAAATGGTGTGGCGTATAAAGGATGCAATATCAATTGTTGTTGTTCAATCTCAATCTCATGAAGTAAACATTTCAACTGTTGAATATGCGGTGCAATCTTAATCACTCAACTGTTGTTCAATACTATAAAAGATTTTTATGAAAAGGAGGCCAAGAATAAGTGAAACCAACAAAAACTTAATTATCGCGAATTCAAGAAATCATCGATCACTATTAGAAAAAATGAAAAGGAGGCCAAGATTGGAATAGATACTCTTTACTTTAAAAAAAAATAGAGTATCTATTCAACAAAAACTTTAGCGCATTCCGCGATGATTCGAAAACGGTCTTTGAAGCCGCCGTGGTGGAAGTCAATACTTTCCACGATGGTTTTCAAAACCATCTTAGATTCATTCTTTCTACACCGGTTCTTCATGAAACTGTGTTATAATTTGTTTTTCTTTTTTTAAAATGTTAAAAGATTAATGTTTAATTTCAAACAACCTTCTTAGAAGGTATAGACTTTCTAAGCCGTTTTTTGACACAACCATCTTAGAAAGCATTTTTTCCTATCACTACAACGTTAAGGTAATTTTCTGGATTTGAACCCATGACCAACAAGTTACCAAGACACAACTTTACCATTGTGACAGGGTTCACCCTCACGTCAAAGACTAAATTGGATATAAAAAAAAAAATGTAATTATAGGGATCAAATTATCATATTTTAAACTATAGGTACCAAATGAAAAAATAAGTGTAACTATATGATCATACATATTTAAACTTATAAATAATTAGAACAAGGGACATCCTTTAATTACAAACATCTCGTATAGGCTAATAACATTATATTATTTATCATATTTATATTTTTTCTATTATTTTTTTATATCACTGGATATCAAATAATATATAATGTTAATAATCATTTTTGTATAACTTAAAATAGTTAAGTTGAAAAATAAATTTTTTATTCTACGTATAGTAAATGAATGAATTGTCCAATATAGGCCTCTAACTTCAGATTCAATCACATTCAAATAATAGGAGTGGTCTCTCTTAATTACTCTAGGTTGTTCAAAAAAGGTATATTGTTGTTTTCTTGTTTCTAAATGACTCCTTAATATATATGTTTAACATAATATATATATATATATATATATATATATAGAGAGAGAGAGAGAGAGAGAGAATAAAGAGTATCTATATACATTGCATATGTCTATGTATGATTAGTCTATATGTAAAAAATTGTGACGAAAATAGGATAGAATGGGTGGAAGCAAATCAAACAAATAAAAACATATAATTAGGGTAACTTTAAAGTTTTAGAGCTACAAATATATTGAGAACCAGACCATATTTGTCTTCAATCCTTCCTAGTTCCTAGGTTGTTAACACTAAACACCAACTTTGCACTAAGCTTATGTGAAAATTTGAAGACAAGGCTGACATAGAACAAATGAATGAGATTAAGATTAAGCAACACTACTAGAAAATAGACTTTTAACATCAGTTATTTTTTTACTTTCAACATCAATTTTTAATCGATGTTGAAACCACTGACATTAAAAGTATCAATGTTAATATCAGTTTTCAAAAACCGATGTTAACATACACAACACAATATCGATTTTTAAGAAAACTAATGTCGTATAATAAACAATAAATATAAAATATAAAATATGCAAAAATCAACATTAGTTTTTAGGAAAATCGATGTTGTCAGGTATGTCACAACATCAATTTTTAAAAAAGTTGATGTTGTGGATGAATCACGACATTGATTTTCCTAAAAACTGATGTTGTGTTGCAAACACAACATCGATTTCTGTGTGGACCATCAGTTTTCTAAGTGGTAGGATCCTCATGAACCATTGGTCTCTCCATCCCAATGGGTCTGATAGCCAATGATCTGAGCCGTGTTGTTTTTCTAGTCTTCCTCAACGTAGAAGGCGAAGTTGCTGACTCAAGAGGAGGAAAAGAGCTCGGTGGTGTAATTATCTGCTTGTTAAAAAATAACATTAATTAAAGTTAACTCAAAAGAATAGTAAGTTATATAACTTAAATGTGGAGATAAGTAAATATAAAAGAAAATTACATTAAATTATGTTAATTAATTCTCCTTCATTATGATCATTATGATTTGCATACATGTCGTCAACTTCTTCTCCATTGACGTTAGGCATTTGTGTGGAGAAAGGAGTGAGACAACTATCAAGGGTAATATCATCATCTTCAAGATTAAGACCAATGGTTTTTCCGTGTAGAACCACTAACCACCTTTCATCACAAGGATTTTGAACATAAAACATTTGTTTAGCTTGTTTTGTCACAATGAAAGGCTCATTCTAATAAGCTAGCATTTTTAGATCTAACAAAGTAAATCTGAAATCATCGGTTCACACACCGATATTGCTATCAATCCACTAACACTTGAAAACAAACACAGTGAATTTAACATAATTAAGCTCTCAAATTTCATCAATAACTCCAAAGTATGGCATGGATGCCAGATAGGGACTATTATCATGTACAATAGCAAAGTGTTGGGATTCAACCCTAAGACTAACCCCATTATTTTGCATTGTATTCTTGTCGTCTTGTGATTTGGTGTAGAACAAATACTTGTTGATATTGTATCCCTGCCAACTTCTAACATTTCTTTTAGACCCATCTGCTAACTTCCTTAATGTCTCAGGAGCATTATCGTCACCAAAGATTGTATCTTTAAACCAATTTAGGAAAGTCTTGTTATACTCTTTCATCACCATATTCTTGGTCATTTTTGGGTTACTTTCCTTGACTAAGACTTCATGACGAACTATGTATGGCAGAACTTCATTACTGTTATTCAGTATATACAAATGACCTTGTTGAAATTCCTCCAAACCCGGAGTTATAACGTGCAGTCCTCATGAACCCTTACCTCTCACTCTCTCATCATGCCGAGACTTGGGAAGCCTGACAAGATTTGCCTTTTCAATGTACTCAAAATTCAACAACTTCTTTTGCAATATACCTTTCAACAATGAATGCTTCAAGAATGTGTAAATTCTTTGTATGTCCTTTTAAGATCTTCATGTATCGTTCAATCGGGTACATTCACCATAAATAAATGAGACCACACAATTTAATTTCCCTCACCAAGATGAACAATTAAATGAACCATGATGTCAAAAAATGAAATAGGAAAATACATCTCCAACTGACACAAGTTAATAGCAGCCTCATTTTCCAAGTCATCTAACTTTATAGGGTCAATGACTTTGCTACAAATGACATTGAAGAAAAAGCACAGATGAGTTATGACATGCCTCCTTTTGTTAGGCAAAATGTCTTGAATCGCTATGACTAACAATTCTTGCATCAAGACGTGGCAATCATGAGACTTTAAGCCAACAAATTTCATATCTCTGAGTTGCACAAGGCTCTTAATATTTGAAGAATATCCTTGTGACACTTTGACCTGGCGCAGACACTGACATAAACTTGTCTCCCCCTTTCTTGACAAGTATGACATGTTGAAGGCAAATATACTTTGTTACCATCAGACGTTAGATGTAATTGGTCACGTATACCCATCTTAGCTAGATCTTGACGAGTATTCAAACCATCCTTTGTCTTGCCTTGAATGTTAAGAAGTGTGGCGATGACACTGCCACACACATTTTTCTCTACATGCATAAGATTGATATAATGTCTAACATCTAGATCAAACCAGTATAGATGATCAAACAGTATCGATCTTTTCTTCCATATGAATGTTTTACTTGTTAGCTTCTTTTGGGTCTTTCCAAATATAGTAGTATTGATGTCCTCAACCTGCTCAAGAACCTGCTGACCAATTAATGGTATCGGCACACTTTCATGCTCTTGACTTCCATTAAAAGATTTTTCAATCGTCGGTAAGGGTGATATGGTTTCAGAAAATGTCGATGCCAAGTGTATACTATTTTTCTTCCATGATTCAATTATACATAGCAAGTGTCTCGTTCATAGATAGAGCATTTGTTATAGCCCTTAACACTGTATCCACTCAAATTCATGTATGCTAGAAAGTCATTAATGGTACAAAATAAAGAGTATTTTCTCTTCATGCATAACCAAGGAGGCAAGTTGTAAATTACTAGCAAACCAAGCCACAAATTGTGCTGAGTGCTTAAACTGCCATAGGGATTCATTTCATCAATGACAAGTCCAAGCCTAAGATTTCTAGCCTCTTTTCTGAAATCCAATACAAATGATTAATCTTCTTCCATTTTGAGGAATCAGGTAGATGGCGAAGAATTCCAACAAAGTTTCTCCCATTTGCATGTCATGTAAGATCTTTTGTGTCATCTCCATTACCAAACAAACGCTTAAACCTAGGAATGATTGGAAGATACCACAACACCTTTGCTTGGGGGCCTTTCTTTGTGCTTTCGTCACTGCTACACTTGTCATCATCCTTTACTTTGTACTGTGATACCCCACACTTGGGGCATTTATGCATTTGTTGAAACTCAAGTCTGTACAATATGCAATCATTAAGGCATACATGAATTTTGTGATACTGCATACTCATCAGACACAATATGTTCTTTGCCTTATAGTAACTTTTTGGCAACGTGTTTTCCTATGGAAACATATCCAGCACTAACTGAAGTAGTGAAGTGAAGCTTTTGTCACTCCATCCATATCAGGCATTGACATTAACCAAACTTAACACCACTGATAACAATGTCAAAGACTTCTTTCACCCCAAATACAAAGGCTTATTTGAATCACTTTCCAAGGTATCATATACAGGGACATGTGCTTGCTGAAAAGACTCTTGTCCAAGATCATGAATCATATCCTCTAATCGATCTCCCATTTCTACATCATTTGGTTTAGTTTGTGACCCCTTTTGCATGTCTTTCAATTCACCATGTCATATCCATGTCGTATAATTCTTCTTAATCCCATCACACAGAAGATGTTCTCGTATGTCGTATAGTACTTGTCATCTCCCATTCAAATGGTTTATATAAGGACAAAAATATTTTTCATCCTCATCCGGTTGACTTCTTTCAGAGGCAAATTCCAAGAACTTTTCAATGCCTTCCTCACACACAGGACTTGCATTGATCCAACTTTGATCCATCTAATTAATAACTCTGTGATACTCATAAAATTATTCCATGCATGAAAACCTATCCTATTTCATTAAAGGTGTGGCCCTATCCCATTTAGGAAGACATTTTTATTATAATATATTCTTATGTAAAAGTTAAATCTCTTTTCTTAAATTTGACAAAATTTCGGTAGCATTTCGCATGGATCTCCAAGTACATGACATGAAAGCGGTGAGATGAATTCCACCACAATCAAGTATGCACCCAGAGAACAAATTGAAATGCATTGTACTGAAATTTCATCAAATTTAAGAAAAGAAACTTAACATATACATATGAATCTACTATAAAAAATGACTTTTCCCAAACTGTCCAAACGGATAATTAAAGATTCAATACAATGACTAATCCAAACTGTCCAGAAAAATCATTGTATTGAATCTCAAATGGAAAACTAAGGTTCACTCATAATGAACATTAATTGTATATACAACAATAGTCATTAATAAAAAAAAAAAAACAAGTTATAAAAGCACTCGTAAGAAAAAGAAAAAATCCTAAAATAAGTATGAAAGATATTCTTACTTGTCTTGATGTAAACAGGATAAGGAAAAGTGCTTAGAAATTACATTGAACATTGAACATGTTATATTCAAATCTTCAAGAAACTCGTGGCGACATGATATAATTGTACTATCATTAATCAATGAAAATGTACAAGTAGAAGTGTATATTCATATAATTGTTATCAATGAATAGGTACATGATTTAATTAAATATTATATTAAAATTGTATTGGAAACTACGGAAAGTTCATTGAAAATTTTCTAATAAAAATATTTTTTATTTTTGAACTTGCCATTTTCTATATATATTGATAATCATCTTATTAGTATTTAATATAATAATAAAATACATTTGCAGCCAACGTAATTTTTTATATTATTAACTAATTATATTTTTTAATTATAACAAGGAACACGAGCTACACGATGGATCAAAAGTGTATTCAACAATGGTGAGTGGCATTAACAAGAGACAATATGTATATCTTAGTGTTTTTTGTACTCATAACTCTAGCTTGATCCACATGATAAGAGCACTCCAAGTCCTCACAATATTTCTTCTTACTAATACTCATACAAACCATAAGTGAAAGCCAAAAAATAATATAATATAATAAGATGGAAGTGTCATAGTCTATGGCTTTATGCACCTAAACAAGAACCTTAAATGCAATCCAAAAAATATTTTCACTTCATTTAGTCATTTATGTAACTTGCAGATTCAATAAAGACGGAAATGTAACATATGGAAAGAAAGGAAATGTTGATACTATGAGAGAAAGAGACAGATGGTGGAGAGTTCATATGCAATGGACCTTAAATGCACCTAAACAATATAATATGACAGAAATGTAACATATGGTGGAGAAATAAAATGTTGATACTAAATAGAGAAAGAACTCTGGATCCCCCATACCCTATATCTATACATATGTTTTTGTGGTGCATGAGTGTATCAAGAGTAATGATAGAATGATGATCGTATTTGTACAAAACTTCATAACGGTTATGTATGGGCCTCCAACTTTTTTTCTAAATTTATTCAATGGATTATTTAGTTATGTTTTATGAAAGTCCAGTTTGAGTAAAAGGTACTTCAACCGCATTTACACAAACGTAAAACAAATTGCTAGAGGACGGCAAGTTGGCCAGTACCATTGCAGCTTTCCAAACAAACAATATTTATCCTTAAAACTTCTATATTTCAATTAATTAAAATAAAATGAATCATATCATACATGTACAAAGTGACAATTATCCTTAAAGTAGAATTAATGAATTTATTGCGTAAACAATTACTGCAGTCTAAATAATGCACTACAAGAACAAAACTTATAAAAAAAAGAAAAAAAAAACAAATCATTTTAGCTTTGAATGTATTATGTCTTTGAGGATTTAAGGATACATAATGACTTAATGAAGTTCAATAAAAAAAATTGTTAAGAATTCAATTTACGAAAAATCAAATTCTTAAGGTGATTGTACAATATTTTGTCAAAAATAACTTGTGAACTAAGTGGATAAGGACCCAAATTCACACTGCAGAAAAAAGGGGTATCTATGTATTTTATTTGAAAATGGGGGCAGAGATAAAAAGGTCCTAAACATACAAGATTCTACTTACTGCTAAAATAAACAACACCAAAATGTTAGTTGCTAAAGGTTGTATTTGAGTTACCATATCAAAGAATCAATTACATGTATAGCAATGTTAAGTGTGACAACTTGATTTAGCTGTAATTAGTAGTGAGAGCAATCATTTTTTGTCAGTGCTAGTTGGTAGTTTCAACTTGTATATGTTTCCCAAATATCTTCTTCAAATTGTACCAGTTTTCATAGATGAGAATGCATCTCTAGTGTAACCTTCTATACTACTAACTACTAAGCATTCATTATGTTAATTACAACATAATTGTGTCTTGTTGGAAAAACAAAGTCAGCTAATTAATTAACTTGATTTCATTGTACAACATAAACATAAACTTATTGGATAGCTACCTATCATTAATCAATTCTGGATATAGTATTTCTTGCTAATAAAAATGTCTAGGAACTGGTTGTGATCAAAGGCTTATTGCTTCTCAATAAGTATATTGAAATTGCAATCCCGGTGGAGTATGGAGGGACCTAACACTGTCACTCTCTACATTGAATCTAAGCATAACTTAGTTTTACAATTATGTGTCTTCTTAAAGACAGTCGACTAACAAAGAGAAAGTGCATCAGATATCCATGCTTATTATAACTATTCATTCAATTAATATCCTTCACATGCATAAAACTATAATGATAATCTTTCTCACAACTTTTAAAGATGTGAAAGAACCTACTAAAAACATGTTATCTAGAGGCATAGACCCGTCCAAGTTATAGTCATAATTCATTACAAATGCAGAGCAGATAAAATCAAATAAACCACTCATATGTATAAACTACAAACATCCAATTCTTAATTATAAATTTCAAACTGTACAATCATTCAATAAAAATAAAATGCTCACATCTGACATATTAGAGAGAAGAGAATCGAACTTCAATGACATGTTATAAGATAGAAGAGAGGGATTGGGGAAGAAATCGATGTCGACAACGATAAAAATGCCAGAGAAGGCACGTCGAAGAGGACAATGAAGAGGGAGGACAATAGCAACGACGACACTCACAAGTTTGGGTTCCAGGTTTTCGTGAGATGTTTGGCTTCTCAGACCACAGGCTAAGGCTCTAGATTTTCGCAATACGTTTGGGTTCTTAGACGTCAAGAATGAGTTTTGAGTTTGGGTGCAAATTTAAATTTTAGAAAAATAACATCAGTTTTAATAAAAAACGATGTTAACTTATCAAATACAACACCGATTTTTATTATAACCGATATTTAGAAAAAAATAACATCAGTTTTTATTAAAATTGATGTTAACATGAATTCGTTAACACTGATTTTTCAAAATCTGATGTTAAGAAACACATTTTATAATCGATTTTTTCAAAAATCGATGTTGACGAACTCATGTTATTTACAAATATGTCACCATGTTTTTTTTAACATCGATTTTATCAAAAATCAATGTTAAAGTAGAGATGTTGAAAGCATTGCTTCTAGTAGTGCACTAATAGTTCAACGTCATACATTAAGATTCTAAAAATGGTTAACAATTTTGCTTTAATAAAGTAATATGGTTGTATACTACGTAACTATACAAATAGGGTTTTATTTTGATGACAAACAAGTAGAGGAAACTAAAAAGTGAAAATGTCTACGAGATTGAGTCTTACTGGTACACTTCATCAACTTTTGCTTGAGTATCCATGTAGCTTGGGAAGTCATGACCAGCTAGAAAGTAATCACCATGACCATAACCAGAATTTCCTTCCAAAGACTCGAGCAATGGATTATAGTCATAGATTCCAAACACCCCACTCCTAATAAACTTCTTTGCCTTTTCAAATTGAGGATCGATTTAAACCATAAAAAAAGCGGTGATATTAATTTGTGTTTGTGCAGTAGACATGTATGCATATGAGGATGATAAGTCAAGTAATCAAGGCAGATATAAAATTATGAATCTAGGTATAGTCCCACAGATATAAAGGTTTTCGCATTCGTCTTTTACATTGCTAATACTACAAAGTGTTCAAAATAAGAGTATCATAAACAATTATTGCAAACAATTGAGAAAATATACATATAATAAGTCTACTCCAAGCACTTGGCCAGAAAAGTGGAGCTCTGAAAAATTATCCTGCTACAAAATAATAGAATGTAAAACAGAGGATATATGGGATCCATAATTTATTTTACTATTGGTATGCACAATCATATTTGGGGGCCTGACATGGAAGTGGAACCATCATAAGCAGATAAGTATATGATAATATACAAAAAAATAGTATCCCAAATTTTTGTATTTTCCAAACAAAAGGATTTTATCTAGGAAATTGCACGAAATTAAGTTACCTTCAAGTAGCTATTGACCACAGGGTCACTGTTGACGACGGCACCAACATCATTCACCAGCCTAACTATCCTGATAGTATTTGTGTATGTTGCAAACACCTTTCCTCCAATCATCACTGTGTGCAAAGTATTTTTTTTATGTTCTTTAGGGATCATCTCCTATTAAAGTTATAACAATTATCTTCAGCATAGAGCATATATTTTGTATAATACTGGGGTATTTTAAAAATACATCTGACAATATATCGGTATCCGCTAGATTAAAGCATATGAAATACTATACTAGACAGTGTTGATGAATTTGTATGAGACACATATGTTGCTAAATATTACTGAGCAAAAAATAAAATGTTAAAATAGTTGCTCTGGTACGAGGATAAGGACACATGTGATCATGACTCATCATGAATATGGGTTAAAAGTTGTAAAACAGAATATTGGTAAATTAGAAAGATTGGCATGTTGTTGAAAGGAAGTTTTTGAATTTAAAATATTGTTATTTTAGATAGGAATACCAGTTATTTAAATTTAATCTGGTTATTAACATTCTGTTTAGATAGAATAAAATTGTTATTCTTTTTCCTATTATTATGTGATATTTGTTATACCCACTTGTATAAATAAATCTCATTCATGAAGAATGAGTAAATGAAATTATGAATGAGTGAATGAAAGCAGTGACTTATCTATATTTGTCTTTTAACACATATCACAAACTTACCCTACCAAACAGTAGGCTGTTGTCTTTAAAAAAAAAAAAGGCTGTTTCTCATACCTTTAGCTTCTAGTAACTATAAATCACACCAAGAATGTTAAGTAACTGCCTCTTGTATTCATGGATATGCTTGACTTGAATGTCAAACAGACTATCTGGGTCAATGCTCTCTTGTCACCTGCAAAACATACTGTGCCAAGCGCTGCTTACTAGCCATCTTGGCAGAAAGCCATACTGCTTGCAGATCGTCATTGTCAGCAAACTACAGGTAAAACACACACTAGGAATTTAATATTAGAATATTGTAGTGAACAAGTACGAGGAATCAGTTACTGTAGAGAATAAGCATTTGGGTACTTACCTGTCGGAGACCTATTAACAAGTCAAGATCGGTTACCCATTTATCATTTTTTAACCACTTGGTGATTATCCCGCTTAGCTTAGGGTTGCAAAATTGGAGCCATCTTCTAGGTGTAATCCCATTGGTTTTATTTTGGAACTTTGTTGGCCATATTGAAACATAATTTGCAAACAATTGATTTCTGCTCACAATGACTTATCGATCAATCGGTTAATGAAATTACAGGAGAGGATTATGGTAGATGATAAACCTTCAAATCTGTGGTACACGCCTCCGCTGAGGCAGTAATCAACGGCATTGATTAGTTGATTGAAAGAACTTCTTTCTTCATCCTCTTTTAAGTTTCCCATTTTTAGCCTATATTAATGTACTTACAACTATTCCAATACCACCTCCATCAAGAGAAAAAAAAAGGAAGAAATATATATATATATATATATATATATATATATATATATAACCTTCTAGATTTGAATGAGTGCATTTTAAAGTTGGTTCAACTACCCCTAACTCAACAAGCACTTGTTCAGGAATGCCAAGAGAAATGGGTGGATGATCTATTGGATGAATCTCTAAGGCTTTGTTTGTTAGAGAGATTTTAGAGGGGAAGGGAGGGAAGGGAAAGGTTTGGGTAGTAACATCTCCTTATTTGGGAGTTTTAATTTTTGAGGAAAAGAATTTGAGGATTTTTAAAACTTCTCTGAATTCCTCCAAATCATTAAAATTGTTCCCCCCATTTGGGGGTTTTTAGAAGGAAAAGTAATAAAATTACTATCCTACCCCAACTATAAATTCAAAATTAAGTTTTATTTGTAAAATATAGAGTGTATTAATTTTTTAAGTAAGGAAAAAATTGTAAAAATATCTTATTGACTCTCCATTTTTCTCTCTTAATATATTTTTAATTTCCAAACAAGAAAGAATGAACTTATCTCATTCTCCTCCCTTTCCTTCCCCTCCTTCCCCTTGAATCTCTTTCCTTCCCTTCTCCTCCTAACTCCCAAACAAAGCGTAAGGCTCCTTGATGCATGTACAACAACCAAAGATGCCTGACTTCACACCACGGAGCCTGTGAGCTTCAATCAACTATAAGAAGAGGAGGAGGTGAAGTGGAACTCACAGTAGAGGTTAAGAAATTTTTTACCTCAAGGAAGGTGGTGCGAAAGGCCATACTCAAAGCCTTGGAGAATCTGAAGGGTAGTGCAAATAAAGGAAACCTTGCCATGTCTAATTACAAAGACTACAAAACCATGGTATTGGTAAACTTGTTAAAAGAAGCTGAAGTGATCACTTTTCCACATTTGAGTCATTGCTGAATTTCTTTTCTGGGTCAACACAAGTAAAACGAGTTAGCAGCTGGGCTTTGGTTTCAAAGCTAATGCACAACAAAAATGTTTCAAATTTAGATCAATACAGAATAGCATCAGAGTTATCATCACAATACACATAGTCACATAAATTTATGCAAGGAACAGATAATTCAATTTTTTTTTCTATGTACCCCTTAATTTCTAAAGTTTAGAATCCCACTCTTTAGTATAATAGGCATGTAACATAATCATGAGTTAAGGCCTCAACTACTGGCAAGCTGTAGTGTTCTTACATACCAATTTGGTTTTGATTCCTATGTCTTGCAGATAGCATGTCGAAGAATTCTTCACATGTCGAAGAAATCTAGCACAAGCAGGCTAGTAACCTTAAACGAAGGTATGATCCCGACGGTGCCCAGTTATGGCTGAGGGAGATAGAGAAAATCTTTCGAGTGATGGCATGTCCCGCTGACAAAAAGGCTCTTATGATCACTAAAAACCTCAAAATGAGAGCCATACAGATAGTGTCTCCAAATTTTCAGCGTAAACACCACAGCTGCTAACTCTAAATCATGAGTAGGGTAGTTTCTCTCATGGGTTTTCAATTGCCTAGATGCATAGGCTACTACCTTTCCATCTTGCATCAAAACTCCTCCTAAACCCATTTTGGATGCATCACAATATACTACAAAAGGTTTTTCTAGATCTGGCAAAACTAACACAGGTACTGTAGTCAACTTCTCCTTGAGAGTTTGAAAACTTTCCTCACACCGTGTGTCCCATACAAATTCTTCCTTGTAATCTTAGTATACCATCCGCTCCTATCTTAAATTCACTGTTCCCTCCACTGGATATATTTTCTAATATGGTTCTTAAGAAAGGATCAGATTTTTTTGCTTACTTCCTATTTCATTCAGGAACTCACTAGAAACTTGCAGGGCTCCTAACTTCACACTCACAGGCATAGTTTCACACATTAAACTAAGATCCCTAAACTATTTTAACAGATCCGTTTTCCTAATCATCAGTGTAGATATCATCAAAGATTTCCTACTTAAAGCATCCGTCACCACATTGGCTTTTCCAGGATGGTAACTAAGCTCAAAGTCATAATCTTTAAGAATAAAATAAAAATTCGTCTCATTTAAAGACGAATTTTAAAAACAATTGTCTTTGAATACTTAATTTCAACAATGGTTTTTACGAAAACCATCGTCGTTTTACAATTTTAGCTACATTTTTATAAAAATCGTCTTTGAAATGTTTCTTGTATTTACAAAAATGTTACCACTTTGAAAATGACGATGATTTTGGGAGAACCTTCATTAAGCTTGCATCACTAAAACTATTTTTTTAGTAGTGAATATGAGAATAAGGCACATGAAATCATGTTGTTAACACTAACAAAAGTTGTCGTGCATGAGAACATGAATAAGACTGAAGGGGAGAATCAGAGAACGTAAAATGGAAAATTAGAATATAGATAGATTGAATGATGAGAACATTTTTAGCTATTTTTCTTCTAGAATAATGTTTTTAAGGATTTTACTTAATCTCTTTTAATTTATCATTTTCAACATAAAGTTTTAATTTCAATTTAAATATTTTAAAATAAATTATCTATAAGTAAAAATGGCATTATATCAAAATATAAATTATTTACCATATATTTGAGATACAATATGTGTTAAAAATAATTATTTATTATAAATTTTAAATATAATATAATTTATATAGTTAAAAATATTTATTAATAGAAACTTTGTTATATAAAATAATATTTCTATGCAAAAACATATGCTAATTGTCCTATTTAAATATGCTTGGTAATTTGAATTATAATAAAATAGTATAAGAGTTTAATTTCTATGTAGTATTATTATAAAAATTATAATAAACCAAATAAGAAATTATGGTAAATATAAATTTTATGTGATTATTGTTAAAGTATAAATAAATA
>PYAF01003110.1:9485-21682 GCA_007407185.1 Glycine tomentella
AAAACTTTTTGAGTAATCAAAATCAATTTATCAAAATCAGAGTTTTTGCCCTTTAGGATCTTTATCACAAATACAACCAAGAACCTTTATCCAATATCAATACAAGACTTGTAATGCTTCAAGAAATAAAATGTAAAACAGAATTCACTAAGAAACTAATCAAACATTTAGAATAAGAATAAACACACAAGGTTTATACCGGTTCACCTCAAACACTATGAGGCTACATCCAGTTTTCTTCTACTCAACACTAGAGTAGAGTTCCACTATTGCAAATAATATGCTTACAAGCAATTACAAGCTTCTCCTTATCAACCCTAGATAAGGTTCAGAGATCTAAAAGCCTATTAGACCCTTAGAAGCCACACCCACACTGAGAACACTATTCAGCTGTCCTTGGAGAAACACTAGCTCCTCTTGCAAGAAAACCCACTTACAATAGAATCAACAAAATCAAAGTTACAACAGAAAAACTTTACACCCACAAAGATTAAGGAAAGAATTCACCTGATGATCCAAGAATGAGATGCATAATAATGAAAATCTCAGGATGAATGCAGAAAACAGTTATGCAGAATCAGTTTTCCTTATCCTTTGTGAAAGATTGCCTTGCTTCACTAGATCCTTAGTGACCCATAGATGAATCAATGGAAGCGAGACCCTATGAACCCAGAAGAATGCCTTTGTGAATCCTTAGAAAGCTTTTTCAATGCTCAAAATTCGAAAATATATTATCTGTACTTAATTCTCTCTATATTTAATCACATAAGGCAAGGGTTCTATTTATACTGAAATTCGTAACTGAATTAATCGATTAAAAGCGCTCCACAGGCTCCTGTAATCAATTAAAACGTTTTTGGTAAGTTCTTGATTTTAGTTAACGGGTCAAATAATCGATTAATCCGACGCGTAATCGATTAAAGCAGATTGAGCAAAAACATGTTGAAGTAAAATAATCGATTACAGTCCACAATAATCGATTAAACCAGACCATGTCAAAAATCATGTTTATGTAATATAATCGATTACAATTATTGGTAATCGATTAAGACAACATGGATGCAAAACATGAGGTGAACTAAATAATCGATTTCAAGAAGTGGCAATCGATTAAGTTAGTGTGACTATATTTTTAAAACAAGTATGTAATCGATTACGATTATGTTGTAATCGATTAAACCAGTCACTCAGCCAATTTCCAAGTATGCTAATTTTCAAGTAATCGATTAATCCGATGAGATAATCGATTAAAGTGTTCATGATGATTTTCCAGAAAGCTAGATGAACAAAATAATCGATTCTTTTAAGGTAGTAATCGATTAATCCGGCTTTAGACTATTTCTTTCAAAACATTTAGCTTTTTCTTAAGTTCCAAATTAATTACTTAAAGCTTATATTATGCAATGCTTAAAATGTGTATGAAAAGTATGCATGCAAAGCTTGGATCATCAGAATGCTTTCAATCTTTTTACATTTAATCACAAACTTTCATCTTCAAAGCTTCATGCATGTTGAAAGCCAAAACTTCATCCAAGACTTCACAATGCTTGATCTTCATGTAATCTTTATGTAGCTCCCCCTCAAATCAGCACTATCTTGCTTGTTAACTTCATTTGCAAGAAGTACAAAAACACTGACACACTAGGTCGGATGTTGAAGAAGGGGCACAAGACCTCAAAGGCCCTCACTATAGCCCAACTATTGGGGTGGAGTTGGGAAAAAGCTACATTCAAGTGCTCAAACAGAGCACATTAAAAAGAATTCAAGGGAAGAATTAAACCCTGCACCTTAAAGAGGAACCAGTACATGAAAAAGAAGTGCGGACAACCTGGCGCTGCCCTCAGAAAGGGGAAATCACCACTCCCGCAAGCCTGGACGGCCATCTTCCAGGAATCCTCAAGGTTGGCCAACCTCAGTTGACGCTCCAGAGCAATGACGCTCACTGCAGTGGTAATAGAGGAGTGATATTTAAAAACATCGTCTCTTACCCATTCATAACCAATAACGACAGGAGGAGATGAAGCCGATCTAACACTGTGGTTATGTCACACATAGGGGGAAACCCTAATGTCCCCGCCACCACTCCTTCTCACTCCCCTAGAAATAGAAGGGGAAGAATTGTGGTGACTGGCACAGGTTCCCCAGCCAGAGAGGCAGTAGAATGTGGCACCCTCCTACAAAGGCGAGAAGTAACTCTGCCAACATTGCACTAGTTTGCCATCCTCTTAGAAGAAGAAGACTCGCTATCAAAGACTCCACGACGAGTCTCTTCCTCTAAGGAACCGCCGATTGAAATGACCTATTGGTCTACCAGGGGTTGCTGAATAGAACCCCTAGAGTCACTACCTCATATACCTAAGGAAAAATCAGAAATGAAAGACATTATCAAAAGAAAGAATACATTAAGAATGAAGAAGACAATCGAAAGGGGAAATTGTAAATCGTAGGCAAGGATGTTTTCAGAGGAGAGAGATCAGAAATTTAAAATGATGATGATCAAAACACCAAACGTCCACTCCATTTAAATGGAGGTGCAACCCTACAGTAACTAGTAAGGCCTAAATTAACTCCTCAAAAGTTCACACCATAGTACAGCCCCACTCACCCACGAACCGCGTCTCTAGTATGTGCCCACTCCACAAGTGACACATATGCAAAAGTATCGCGTGTATGCTGCACGCGCCTGTAGGAAAAGACAAATGAAATGCTTGTCTTCAATGTGTTCTCTAACTATCAGAAAAGGGAAAAGTTGTCAAATATGAACACTCCACTCACCTAACACGTCTAACTTTGCCTACAAAACAAAAAACATGTCCTCCCTAGAAAACTTAACAGCAGCAGCCCGAACAACACTTGTTCAAGCTGGGGCTTTGCAAATCTACAACTCTCGCATCTGTGAGGTTATCAACATTGACATTGGACAACATTTGTCCATGCTTGAAAGCTTGGCAAACTCGTGACCTTCCTACTTTTCAAGGCTACGACCCTCGACATCTGACAATCTCCCTTAATATCAGACAATCTTCCTCGACACCAGACAATATCTTTTGCCTGCAAGCTGGCTCAGAGCTTGGGGGCCTATGTACTATCCAGGGTCCACAAAATATACGTGGCATTCCAATACACACGTCAACCCTCCATGTCAGCCCTGGCACAGGAGCACAGATAGCTCACCCTTAACAGTAGGGTTATTAGGTCGAATATGTTATCTCTTATACCTCATTATTTGAATATTAATGATAATGTTGCAACCTCCTTATCAAGTAACAGGTACTCAATTGCATATAAGATACACATTATCTACTAGCAATTATAAATAAGCAACACTTTATCTATTTGATATTATCTACAAGCTAGTAATTATCTACTAATAATTATAAATAAGTCACGACTTATTTACTAGCTATTATCTACAAGCTAATAATTATCTGCAAGGGTTGTTACACCACTGTAACAGCCCTGACAAACAAGGACCCACAACTCCTAACCCACTCTATAAATATCAGGTTTTATCTCACCTTTTCATATCACTCATTCTCACCTAACTCACGTACTTACTTGAGTGTCGAAGTCTTTTATTTTGCAGGTCCCCCTTTAGTCCTCCTAACAAATGGTACTCCCAATCTGATGTACGAGATCATGGAACTCATCTTGGCCATGTCCATCCTAATGTAAGTCAGCTCTAGATTTTGGTAAGCACAACTAGTTTGAGAGAAAAAAAGTTTTACATTTTAATTTTAATTTTTCTTTATTTTTGTTAAAATTTTATGTCAAAAATAAAATAGAAAATGATAAACAAAAAAGTATTTCACAATTACTTATACAAAATTTTCAAAAAAATAAAAAAGATAGTATTTTTATAATATAAAAAAATAAACATTAACATTTTATGATTAGTGAAACGAGTGTACATTCTCATATGCAAATAGCCAAGGAAGGATAAGATGTTGTTAACATGATTCATGTGAGAGAACTCAATTATCCAAAGGGGGATAAGATGCTGGTACATCATTCATTTGACAGGAGTTTTAGAATTATTGATAACTGTTGGTTGTTACATCATTCATTTGACAGAGCCAACTTTGAAGGTACTTAGGACAATGTGACCCAATTATTATTAATTTTTATTTATTTTGGGTTAATAAAGTTTTTAGTTCTGAAACTTTTTAAAATTTGGTTTTTAGTCATTGAATAAAAAATTAATTGATCAAGGTCCGGGAAGCACACCTTTCTTTATCCTGATCCATATATTTATAAGCGGATATTCGTTCTGGAAATCATTGATGGTATAGGATCGTGTAGGGATTTGGATATTCTTTATCCTGATCCATATATTGTGTTCCTTTGAAGCAATTTTTTGAAATTGTTAGTAGCCTAAAAATATTTAATATCTCATCAACATTTTGTTGAAATAATTTTTACATGTTTTTAACCAACAAAAAACAAACTGACGCATATGCAATAAAATAATATTACAAATTAACAATTGTTATTAATATTTTTGTGAGAAAATATAAGGTTGATTTAATGGTGAAGGAAGAAGGAAAAGAAAGAAACGGTAAATTCAAATTTCTCTACTAACAACACTAATAAATAATATTTGTCAATAATAAAATAATATAAAATTAACACCGTGTCATCATCATTTAATACCCCAAATAGATGAAAATGAATAAAATTTAGGACAGAAAAAAAATTTGAAGAACTTTAAGCAGTCAACAAAAAGTTTAGAGACCAACATTAGAAATACTAAAAAATTAAAGACTAAAAATATAGTCTACCCTTTAAATCTTTCAGATATCACACTATTAAAATCATTTACACTTGAAAAATAAAAATTTATACAAGGTGCATTAGTAGTGATAAGTCGATTATTTTTGTTGGAAGTGCAGAAATAAAAAAAATAAAAATAAAAAATACTCTATTGAAGGTGTTACGTGTTTCCATAACTTTTCTTCCTTCCAACCCTTTACAGTATCTTTGTTATACCAACATAGGTTTAACTGTAGATTTATTTAATCATTATTTTTATTTCTCCATCTTCTTCTTAAATCTTTTTTTTTTCTTGATTATCAATCTTCATTTCTTCAATTTTTTTTTCTGTAGGTCTTATTCAATCTTTTTCCTTATGCACTACTAGCAAATAAGCCTTTTACGACACGCGGTCTATGAAGGTTGTGCCAAAACCGTCATCATTTTAAACATCGTGGCACTTTTGTAAATAAATACAATCATTCTAAGACAATTTTCGCAAAATGTCTCAGAAACTACCATTCTAAGACGGTTTTGTGAAAACCGTCTTACAATGATTGTCATTTGACGACGGTTTTTTGAAAACCGTCTTAGAAGACAATACCAAAAAAATGAGATTTTAAGACACTAACCAAGGAAAATTTTTAATTTTTATTACTTTCATATGTTAACTCCTTTCCACTATGTGAACCCTAACTTCTCTCATCTCTCTCACCCTCGCTCTCTGTGATGTTGTAGTGACTCCCGTTCATTACTGTCGTTGTCGAACCCACCTTCGCTCTCACTCACCGCCTATGTCGTGACATCGAGCTCATCGCCTCTGAGAACTTCACCCCTTTCGCAGTCATCGAGGCTCTGGGGGTTGCTGTTGTGGAGTTCCTTTTATGTTATTTTTACCGATTAAGGGAATGTCCCTCTCAGTGTTGTGTTCACTTCCCTTCTTCTTCTTCCTATTTCTTCTTCTCTTGCACCCACAAATCAAAACCCCCCTTTTCCAACCTAATTTTTCACCATAAACCCTAGACTCATCGAACCCATCGACAAATTTTGAACCTCACGTTGCAAAAAATCACTTTTTTCCCTGCTTCAAGGTTCGTGTTGGAGCGTGACCATGTTGTTCCCTTGAGGAAATTGATGATTTTCATAACATTGGGGTCTTGTTTTGCTTGTGGGGTCACTTAATATGTTGTTGTTTTGACCAATTATGGCCCTGCTTTGTATGTTGGAGGACTTGCTATCTTTTTGAAGGATTCTACTAGTTGTATAGACACTGCTATTGCTTTCAAAATAACCATGTCCTATTACATGATTCATTTTTTTTATAGTTCACTTGTATGTGCAATTTAAGTTACTTTCGTGAATTACTGGTGGATGTGGTTTCGTTGTTTGAATTTTTACTTCTATTATTTTTTGTAAAATTTTGCTCGTCTTTTCATGTTTTGATTCTTGTTTGGTTGTACGACTGCATGTTTTGATTGGAGAATGGAAAGCTGTAAAATATGGGAACACTTCACACTTAACCAAGAGGGGGGTGAATTGGTTAGGCTTGGTAATTTAAAAATTTTCTTGATCAAAATCAGAGTTTTGCCCTTTTGGATCTTTATCATTTTTGAAACCAAGAACCTTTATTCAATCCAAAGTTTAATCCAAAATATGTAATACTTCAAGAATTTGGTTAATAACAAGAATTCACAAGCAAGAAAGATAAAATATAACTAATAGGTAGAATAAGAACAACACATAAAGATTTATACTGGTTCACTTCAAACACTATGAAGCTACATCCAGTTTTCTTCCACTCAACACTAGAATGGAGTTCCACTATTGTAAATTTCAGTTCTTACAAGTTATTACAAAGCCTCTCTTTATCAAACCTAGATAAAGTTTAGAAATCTAAAACACTATTAGATTCTTAAAGACAACCCACTAAGAACATTACTCAGCTATTCCCCTAGAGAAACTCTATCTCTAGATTACAAGCAAGAAATCCATTTACAATAGACAAACCAAAATCAAAAATCAAAACAGAATTACAACTTCAAAGATTAAGGAAAGAAGTCACCTGATGATCCAATGAACAATATGCATATGAATGATTTCACCATGTAGAAGAATGATTTCAACCTTAGAACATCACTTTCCTCAAGCTTTGAAAAAGAAAATCTTGCTTCACTAATCCTTCAAAAACCCATAAGTATTTTGTGAAAGCAAGAACTCAATGAACCAGGAAAATCACTACAAGAATGTTTTGAAAGCCTTAGAATGCTTAGTATACGAATTGATCAAGTTAGTGAAAAAGCTGAGCATGGGTTCTATTTATAATAAGCTTTCTAACCGTCAGTAATCGATTACATACGCTCTTGTAATCGATTAATTCGCATATGTAATCGATTATTTCAAGACTGTAATCGATTAAACTGTTCAATAGATGTTCTGGGTTTGAGCAACGAACAGAATAATCGATTATCCCGTCTGGTAATCGATTAAGACAGCAAGCTCCTATTTTTGAAATACACTATGTAATCGATTACGGATTTTGGTAATCGATTAAGTCAGAAGGCTTCATAAAACAATTTGTACTTTGTAATCGATTAATGCAGCATAACATGTTAATCATAGGCATATACTGTAATCGATTACTATCTGTGGTAATCGATTAAAGACAGAGAGATGATATTTCCTATTTAGCCTATGTAATCGATTACTAATTATTGGTAATCAATTAAAGTATTCATTATATCAGTTTATATGAAATTATAGCTAAAATAATCGATTAATCTGATACATAATTGATTACATTGTTCTTGAAAAGTTTTCCAGAAGGAAAAAATAACAAAATAATCGATTCTTATCTTAGTGTAATCGATTAAATCAGTAAGAACTTATTTTTCCAAAAACTTAGATTTAAACTTGCCTAATTTACCACATGCTTGTGTATATTAAAACTTAATTTGATTAACTAAATGAATGATATGAATGCTATGCACATGGATCATCAAAAAATACTTCTTCCTTTTACATTAATCACAAATTGATTACCAAAGCTTCAAAGCATGTTGAAAGCACAAAACCAAGCTTGATCCAATGTTCATTGTTCAAGTGATTCCTCTCTTAAATCAACAATCTCCCCCTTTTTGGCTTTAAACATGCCAAATCTTCAGTTGATTTCGCAGTAAGGCTTGGAGTTTAATTATTTGAATCAATTTGAAGAACCTGAAGCTTTTCAAACCTGAAGAATTTTCAATTCTTTTGCCAAGAACAAGTGTTAAAACCATTTGTGATCCAAATATCATTCATTTACAAATCATATGTATTAGCTGGCTTCCTTTGATAATCACAACTCCCCCTAAATATAGAATTCATTCAATTCAATTTTTTTAACACAAAATGAACCAGAAAACAGGGGCAAACAGAGTATAAGCCAGGGTATACTTAATCAAGCAATACTCCCCCTTAATCAAGCATTTCTCCCCCTATTTGGCTTGTTAAAAGTCAAAAAATAGATAAGGCACAACGGATAATGAATGAAAACCATTAGATTAAACATGGAAACCCAATACACATGAAGAATTTAAAAACATAAAAAACTAAAAACTAAAAACAAACAACATAAATTTAAAATTCTACAGAGGCATTGTCATTCATGTTTGCTTCTATTGAGTCTAATCTCTCCCTAATATCCTCTAAAGCATCATGAGTTTCAGCCTTGAAATCCTCTTGGATTTTTAGCATTGTGTTCATCTTTTCCAGCATCAAGGACTCAAACTCAGAGTAAGCAGGCTGTTGAGGCTGTTAAGGCTGCCTTTCAACAGCAGCAGCAGCAGTATGGGCAGCTATAATCCATCCATCTGGAGTTTTCCTCATGCTCATCTTGGTGAGGTGCTTCTCCTTGATGAGGCTGTTGGAGGAGTTAGTATTATCAACCACTTCATTTTCAACATCTATGTTGAAGTGGTCAATAAACCTTGTGACCACCACAGGATAGGGAAAGGGGTAGTTAACTAATCTCTTTGATTTGAGCATAATCTCCTCAAAGATTAGTACCCAGTTCATGGGTATTTGTTCTTCAGCCCATAGACCAATTGAAGGTTTTCATCTGTTGCTTGGGCATGATTTGTGGCCCTTGGTGTGACTACATAAGTGATAATGTAGTGTAAAAGTCTATCCTCAGGAGTCATGGGTCCAGTGCCCAATCTACTCCTAAGTCTCATGTGTGGGTCATGAATCATCTCCCTATAGGTGTCCATCTTGCTGTAACCATTTGGTTCTTCATCGAACCTCCCAGCCCCCTCACATACTACTCCAGCTACAGACTCTCAAATATCTGGAGTAATCTTCATTGTCACTCCCTTGACTTTGGACATCATGTCCCCTTGCATAGAGCCTTTCAAACAGGTGTAAAACACCTTCACTAAATCAGGGTAGAAGGTACCCTTCATCTCTAGAAATCTTCTTAGCCCTTGGGCTTCAAAGAAAGCTGGGAATTGGAACCCTTTCCTAATAAACCAATCTAGTTCAAGGTATTTGGGGGAGGCTACTGGTTTAGTGGCATTGAATTGTAGATAGTTCATTTTATCAGATTCTGTGGAAAACCACATGTCAAGTCTGTTTGGTGGTTGAGGTAGTGGTGGATTGGAAGAGGATTCACTAGCCTTCCTTTTGGATGTTCTAACTCTCTTAGAAGTGGGATTTGACATGGCTTAGGATAGCAGTTTGAGACACAGAAAAAAAAATGCAGAAAATAGAGAGGATTTAGAGAAGGAGAGGAAGACAAGGTTGCAAGTGATTTTGATGAAGCATTGTACTTATTTATAAACACCAAATAGACTTCCAACGTCCATAATTTTGAAAAATCTAGCTGTTGGTGATAGTTAATGACCTTGGGTTTGCTTTTAATTTGGATTGGGCAGTTACATTTTTCAGAAAAAAACTGTCAGAACACGTGCAACAACATGAATAATCGATTATTTCGTTAAGTAATCGATTATTCCAGTACAAATAGGACACAAAATTTACACATAGTAATTGATTATTCTTTATGGTAATCGATTACAGACCTATCAGATAGAGGTAGAAGATGACATGTAATTGATTATATTCTAATGTAATTGATTATATACATAGATTTGGGAATTATTCAAGTATCAGAGCTTTGTGTAATTGATTATCCCGAGTGGTAATCGATTACACCAGAGAGACCACTAATCCTAAACTTAAGTGTAATCGATTACAAGCTTCCAGTAATCGATTATTCCAGTGAGACACATAGTTATAAAATGAATTTTGATCAATGTAATCGATTATCCAGAGTGGTAATCAATTATTCCAGTGAAGCATAATTTCTGAAATATGAAAAATAATCAATTACCAACTTGTCGTAATCGATTACTTGAGTAAATTTTCACATTGAAAGTGATTTTTAATGATTTTAATCGATTAACCCGTAGTGTAATCGATTATTCCAGTCAATGTATCAGAAACAGAGTATTTTTACAACTTGATACGAATTTTCAATCATTGAATGATAAATGTGGCATTGAGGCTTTTATTTGTCATAAGAATCATGCATCAAACAGGCTAGTTTATGTTACTTTCATCAAGAATGCCTGGCATGTTTCTAAGTGTATAAAATCTATCTTTTGGCAAAGGCTTAGTGAATATATCAGCAAGTTGATTATAGGTATCAATGAATTCTACCTTGATGTTACCTTTCTGCACATGATCTCTTATGAAATGATGTCTAATCTCAATGTGCTTGGTCCTTGAGTGCATGACAAGATTCTTTGAAATATTTATAGCACTTGTGTTATCACAAAGCAATGGTATCTCCTTTAGTTCAACTCCATAATCTTGCAATTGTTGCTTGAGCCATAGACTTTGTGCATAACAACTCCCAGCTGAAATGAGTGAGCTTCCAAGGAGATGACAAGTTTCACTTGTGCTTTTTTTATCAAGCTTGCATCCTGCAAAATCAGAATCAGAATATCCAACAATATTTATTGATGCATGATGTTATGTTGTCGACACGCACCAAAACAATTTAACTACGTTAATTCTGTAGCACAGGATTAACCTAGATCGACTCAAAGATACAATCAATATGGTTCTAGCTTCAATTTACTAATAACAGTGAGGGGGGAATTTTATCGAACAGTTTATGTGCGTCGGTAAAACTTGCAAAAACGTAAACTAAAATTAAAGAGCAACACAGAAACTATCAGAATTCAAAAGAAGTGATGTAAAATAGAATTAAAGCATTAATCCAATTCACCTCACCAAGCAATTCAAATCATCATTATTCTCATAAATTTATCCTATTATGAAAGTTCATTCAATCTCATTAGAAGCAGCTCAATCGACTTAACCCCTAAATTGATTGAAACCATAGCCCTAACTGAAATATCATCCAATTAATCAGTGATTAATATTCAAAATTAGGAAATGAATCCATAACCTAATCCGTTTTCAATCCTAAACGCATTCATAATCATGAAAAAAGAATAGCAATTGAAGAAGATGAACATTCACATAGAATTCGAAATACCAAACCAAAACTCAAATTCTCCTTGTGCTTGGGTTGGTTCCTTGGATTGACTGAGGATTTAGCCTTGCATGATCATCATCAGTGAAAGCCCCATGGAATTATTGCATGAGAATGGAAGAATAGAAAATCGAAAATGAAGAACAATGAAGAACAAGCAAGAACAGTTGAGAGAAAATGAAGAACAAGGGTTTGATTCTAAAAACTAAAGGAATGAAAAATAAAACTTGTTTATTGAAATGTAAAGAGTGCTGTCCAAGTTTCACTAAAGTCACTAATATATGTAGTGACTGAGTTTTGAAAATAAAATGGGCCACAAACAAACCCAACAATCTAATTATTTGCTATTTACAACCATGAAAGTCAAATTCGCAGTCCAAAATTACAAGTGCAGAGGTGCTAACTTCAAAGCTTAAAATGACCCTCGTTATCTTTCCAGGGACTCCTAGAAAGCTCCATTTGGATATCGGTATCACCCTATAGGTCCTGCACAAGTCAGATACGTCAAGTGAGCAAAAATCCAAAAATACGCAACAATTAGCAATTAATTAAGCCCACTTACTTGCCTAGGCCAAAAACTGAATTAGAATAGGAAAATAAAGGTCTAAGAGAGGTCAAATAAACTAAGAAGGATAGAAAAATACTCAACTAAAAGCACTCTATCAAAATACCTCACACTTAAACTTTTGCACTCCTGGGCAAAATTAAAAGAAAGACTAAGAGAAAAATTCAAACTAAAGTAAACCAAAAATTTAAAGAAAGGGTATGAACAAGGCACACATATTTTTCAATGGATCATAACAATGCACAAAAGTGAGAGAGATGAAAGATGGAAGAATAATGTTGAGGTAACAAACAATCCATGAAAACATGATCACAAAGCACAAAGTGAAAAAGTAGTCAA
>PYAF01003110.1:37217-77278 GCA_007407185.1 Glycine tomentella
ACTCTGAGGCCATGTTTGATCTGAGATAGACCACTGAGGGTCTATGGAAAGGCTTGTTGAGGGATGAGCCTGAGGAACCTTAGGTTAGATAACCTGAGTTGATATAAAGGACTGAGGTTCCTTGCTTGAGGCAGTTGATGACTGTCTGATGAGCTTATGCATGATTATATGCTGGAATGGTCTGTGATGTGTGTTTGTAGGGCTTGACACAGTGGGTGTCAGAGGAGCAGACCATCAGTGGAGGCTAGAGCTGTGAGGCACGGCTAGCCAGGTAAGCTCATTGTTCTGGGGTTTTCCCCTTATTCTGGTTGCCACCTGATGGGTGATGTATGATATATGTATATGCATGTGTTCTGAGCCTGAGAGGCTGATGAACGGTGCTTTGAGTGAATCTCAGACCGTTCTGGATTTATGGAATATGTGACTGCCTAGTGTGTGCTGGGCTGTAATGATGAACCCTAGGATAGATACTGATATAGTGTGAGGGTTATGAGACACCTGATATGGCAGGTGTGAGGCCGTGGGCCTTTGAGGGAATGCAGATCATGAGATGGTCTGTGATGGAACCTAGAGGATACTGGATGAGTATCAGGCTAGTTGAGGTTCCCTAGCCAGAGGTAGAGTTTGAGGACTCCCTGGAATAGCTGAGATTCCTTGGGAGGTGTCACTGCTCTCCACCTAAGTCCTGAGGACAGATGGAACTATGTGGATGTTCCTCCTTAGGCAAAGATGTTGGAAGTCTTGAGTGATTATCCTCAGGCCAATATTTGTGAAAGTCCTGGATGTGATTGCCCTGTAAAGGAGGTTCTTTCCAGGCCAGTGTATGTGGAAGTCCTGGATGTGATTGCCCTGTAAAGGAGGTTCTTGCCCAGGCATGTGTTGTGAAAGTCCTGGAGGGTATTCCCAGGCCAGATGATAGATAGATATGTTGTATCTCTAAGAGAGGGCTTCCCGAGGGGGACTAGAGCCTAAGGCCTCTTAGATGAGCCATGTCTGTATTCTCAGAGTCCTGAGTTGAGGGATCTCTTCAGGCAATGTCTGTATTCTCAAAGTCCTGAGTGGAGGGATCTCCTCAGGCAATGTTTGTATGGTCAGAGTCTTGAGTTGAGGGATCTCCTCAGGCAATGTTTGTATGATACAGAGGCGGTGCCTCTCTTGTGTTGAGAAGTGTCCAGGGGATGACATTCATGATAGGTACCTCTATGAGACAGGCTATGAGAGCCAATATGAGATACTGGTGCCATGGGTATGGCTTTGATCTCTGTGAGATGGCTGAGAGAGTCATGACGAGGTGGATTACCTCGGATGCTGAGAGCATCCAGTTAGAGATGGCTGTGAGAGCCATGATGAGGTAGAATTCCTCTGATGCTGAGAGCATCCTGTTCTAAACCCAGATGGCTGGGGTGTGTGGAAACTAGGATGATATCCTAGGTTTCGTATGTGTGAGCAAGGATGATATCCTTGGCTCTGTTACTATGTTTTGTGTGTGTGCTTGGTGGTGAACCAGGGTCAGGGAGGATCTCCCAGAACCCTGAGTTTACTGAGACATTTGTCTCACCCTGTGTGGGGTTTGTGGTTTTCAGGTGCTTTTTCTAGAGGAGAGGAGCGACCTCAGGGCAGGAGGCCCTAGTGAACCTGATAGGTTGGATGAGAGGCTGTAGTAGAAGACCAGAGCAGAGCTTTAAGAGTTGAAGCTGGTCTTAGATCTCTGTGTAGTTGTAGGGTATGTGTATACCCATTTGTACTGTACATATTTGTTGTATGACCTAGCTGTGGTCTTGTTTTGAGCATGTATATGTACAGTTGATGATGATGTATATAAGTATGTTCCCTCCTGACTTTATTTGTTTGGTTTTATGTATCTGCCTATACAGTTGTTTATGTTTGATCTGGATCAGCAGGGGCTTGTTTTATGCTCTTTGTTATGTGGTTTTTATATTCCATGCATAATGTAATCAAGATAAACGATTCTATCGCTTCCGCACCGCGCGTAGTTAACGCTGATAGTGTGTTATGGATATCATTGATGATAACATACCGGAGACGTCCGGGGTGTTACAAATTGTAAAATATGGAAACACTTCACACTTAACCAAGAGGGGGGTGAATTGGTTAGGCTTGGTAATTTAAAAATTTTCTTGATCAAAATCAGAGTTTTGCCCTTTTGGATCTTTATCACTTTTGAAACCAAGAACCTTTATTCAATCCAAAGTTCAACCCAAAATATGTAATACTTCAAGAATTTGTTTAATAACAAAAATTCACAAACAAGAAAGATAAAATATAGCTAATAAGTAGAATAAGAACAACACACAAAGATTTATACTGCTTCACTTCAAACACTATGAAGCTACATCCAGTTTTCTTCCACTCAACACTAGAATGGAGTTCCACTATTGTAAATTTCAGTTCTTACAAGTTATTACAAAGTCTCTCTTTATCAACCCTAGATAAAATTCAGAAATCTAAAACACTATTAGATTCTTAAAGACAACCCACCGAGAACACTACTCAGCAATTCCCCTAGAGAAACTCTATCTCTAGATTACAAACAAGACACCCATTTACAATAGACAAACCAAAACCAAAAATCAAAACAGAATTACAATTTCAAAGATTAACGAAAGAAGTCACATGATGATCCAATGAACAATATGCATATGAATGATTTCACCAGGTAGAAGAATGATTTCAAACTTAGAACATCACTTTCCTCAAGCTTTGAAAAAGAAAATCTTGCTTCACTAATCCTTCAAAAACCCATAAGTATTTTTTGAAAGCAAGAACTCAATGAACCCAGAAAAATCACTACAAGAATGTTTTGAAAGCCTTAGAATGCTTAGTATACGAATTGATCAAGTTAGTGAAAAAGCTGAGCATGGGTTCTCTTTATAATAAGCTTTCTAATCGTCAGTGATCGATTACATACGCTCTTGTAATCGATTAATTCACATATGTAATTGATTATTTCAAGACTGTAATCGATTAAACTGTTCAATAGATGTTCTGGGTTTGTGCAACAAATAGAATAATCGATTATCTCGTCTGGTAATCAATTAAGACAGCAAGCTCCTATTTTTGAAATACACTATGTAATCGATTATGGATTTTGGTAATCGATTAAGTCAGAAGGCTTCATAAAACAATTTGTACTTTGTAATCGATTACTACATTTGGTAATCGATTAATGCAGCATAACATGTTAATCATAGGCATATACTGTAAACGATTACTATCTGTGATAATCGATTAAGACAGAGAGATGATATTTCCTATTTAGCCTATGTAATCGATTACTAATTATTGGTAATCGATTAAAGTATTCATTATATCAGTTTATATGAAATTATAGCTAAAATAATTGATTAATCCGATACATAATCGATTACATTGTTCTTGAAAAGTTTTCCAGAAGGCACAAAGAACAAAATAATCGATTCTTATCTTAGTGTAATCGATTAAATCAGTAAGAACTTATTTTTCCAAAAACTTAGATTTAAACTTGCCTAATTTACCACATGCTTGTGTATATTAAAACTCAATTTGATTAACTAAATGAATGATATGAATGTTATGCACATGGATCATCAGAAAATACTTCTTCCTTTTACATTAATCACAAATTGATCACCAAAGCTTCAAAGCATGTTGAAAGCACAAAACCAAGCTTGATCCAATGTTCATTCTTCAAGAGATTCCTCTCTTAAATCAACAAAAGCTTCATGAATTTGATTGTTGGCTGGTATTGGTGATTCTTGTGCCAAAGAAACTCGTGAAATAATCAGCTTCCATAAACTCGTCTTTCCCTATTACTGGTTTTCATCTCTAACTACATGTGGGTCTAGGTTTTGTTCCTACTGACTCAAAAAAGACACTAACACCTGAAACAGTTGCATCATGAGTTCAAGGTATCTAAGAATTACGCATTACCTAAACCCAAGTAAGAATACTTACTTTGACATCCATCATTTAGTGGCTGATATATTAACATTTCTATCTGGCTGATTCTTATTTTAGGTCAAAATCTACAACCCAAATATTTGAGAAGTTCTTGAGATTTTTCAATGATATGAAAGAATTTTTGCTTGATAAGGTTTATGTTGTCAATGTTCTAGGTACTTCTTTCTCCCACTAACTACAGTATGCTTTGACAGATTTTGTATTATTTACCTTATTTTGTTAGTAAATTCATGTCAGAGGCTGCTATATGGATAGCTTACATCCCTGTGAACTTTCATTTGTTAATATCATATATGTATTTTATTTTTAGCAGTCATATTATTTTACTTTGTTTATTTTATTCCATTAATTGAATGTATTTGCAGGTTAAATAGCATACAACTTTGTCATAGGTGCTTACTCATACTGGGGGCCCAAAGCTAGCTATAATATATATCACATGGTGAGAATTTGCTTCATCCAATGACCCCTTATGCATATAATTGTACTTGTTCCTTCTTTTTTATATATCTATTATTCTCTGTCCAGAGCATGCTCCTATTCCTCCTTCAAAAGGTGCAAATCCAAGGCCAGGACCAGCTAAATTATCTCATGATTCTGGACTTGGTTCAACTACATATCGACACCTACATATTATAAGCTCATTTTTAGTTTTCTATTTGAAGTGTGACATATATCTTGGATTTTCTTGGTCATTTATTGTGATTTGTTCATATTTGTGTTGGCTTTTTTAGTTATGAACTTATTATACTTGGTAAAAGTTATTCTAATTTCACTTTATGTCACAGGCTGTCAAAATGATGGAAGATTTTTTGAGATTAGCTTTGGAAAACACACAGAAGAACTTAGAGACATGTGGTGTTCTTGCAGGATCCTTGGTAAGAGATGTTGTAGTTTTGTGTGCTTCCAAGTTCTAGAAAAATCTCTTGCATGGTGATTTTAACAGTTATTTATGCTTGCAATTTGGGTGCTCTAGAAAAAAAAGTGTATTCCATATCACAACACTTATAATCCCAAAGCAGGAATCAACTTCAGACTCGGTAAGATAATGTCATATTTTTCTTTTTTTTTTTAATTTATTTTACAAGCTATTACACTATGTCTCAGTGTGTTTATTCATTTGTTATTCCATGATTAAAAAGCTTCGTCTTTTGCATTAATCTTACTCCAACTATATCTTGACTAACAAAATAAAACATTAATAATGCTTTGAGGTTGTGGTGGACAAAGGTGATGATTGGTGAATCTTGCACAATTAATTATTGGTATCTGAGATAATTTCTTAATTTTTTTAGTGGAAATGCTGCTTCAAGCTCCAATGTTGGTGTAAATTAGAATTATTAGCTCTTAATTTTTAAATACAACTGGTTCTTTAGTCAATTTTAGTGGAATTATTCTTGGAAAATTTAATGATTGTGATAGATCCTTTGGTACCAAGTTATACATGAGGCATGCTAGGAAGAAAGCCAGTGAATTAGCCCACAATTACAATATGGGATGGGAAATATTAAAGCTAATGACCTAAAGTAAAGCAGACTGACTACATGGCAGTGGACAAGGATGAGAAGGTACATACATACAAACCCTACCCCTTTCGCTAATTGATATAACTTGATCATGTTTTGTTTAGATTTAGCTACATCACTATTATGTTATGTGTTGCATTCAAAATATGAAAGTGGTTTGTGTTGGCAGAGGATTGATGGGTAATCTTATAAATAAGGTGAATTTTTAGTTAGTCATATTTCCAATTTTTATTTCCGAGATTAATTCCTGGCAACCACGATTGTTACTTGAAATTGGCTTAAATAGAGGAGTTATTTTGGCTTTTATTTGCAAGGATCCATCTCAATTAGTATGTATGTGCATGAAACTAGCTTTTGCTTTATCTGTAGCCATTTAGCCTCAGGAGAGAAAGAAGGTGATGAACTAAGAATAAATTCTGATGTGATGGAGATTATTAAGAACACAAGGTTTCCTCGTGTTCAAGGTGTGGACAATGAGAAGGCTCCACAAACAATCCTCGAGCATGAGTAAGAATATGCTCAATTTCATCTAAGATTTAATATTTAAAAAATGTTAGTGATTTTAGGTCCCCTTGCTAATATATCACCTTCTCCTTGTGTCTTAAGTAGAACGCACGCTTTTGTTTCCCTATGATTGTTTGTTCTTTCCATTAACTGAAACTTTTATTTCTAGGAACAGAGACAAGCGTGGCAAAATGAAGTATTCAAGAATGCAAGATCTCCCTCTTAAAACCAGTTCTGGAGGAAATGAAAATGAAAGCTCTAAGAATAAGAATTGGATGAGTTCAACACAACTTTGGAGCACTCAGAAATCCAAATCGGTAATTCTAAATGAACTTACCATTCTGGAATTTTTTTTAGTGTTTTTTTTTTTACAAAATTAAGACAAGAATGGCAAAGGAATGAGGAAGATGATAGCTATGTGCTTCATGTGATGTTTTATGTAAAATGAATCAGTTTTTTTTTTATTTGTGTGCTTTTGTATTCCAGAAGTCAACTTATTCAACATGAAGTTCACTAAAGATATCATATGATTGCATCTTTTATGACTTCCAATTTCCTTGTATATGTGTTTATTGCTAGCTTAACAGTGTTTGA
This sequence comes from Glycine tomentella, assembly GCA_007407185.1. Taxonomy (NCBI): domain Eukaryota; kingdom Viridiplantae; phylum Streptophyta; class Magnoliopsida; order Fabales; family Fabaceae; genus Glycine; species Glycine tomentella. Next base: position 43,802 of record PYAF01003110.1, read on the forward strand.
TTGTTTTATTTGTTTGTGCATATGAGTTTCACTCTTATTGGTCCAGGCTTGTATAATATGCATGACTAAAAGAATTAGATTGCTTGCAGCATATTCACCAGATTTGGAAGACAAAAACCCTTTCTCCTTTTAAGTTCTCCTTACTACACATTTATATTGTGCAAGATAGATTTGGTTGGTGTTTGTGCTCTAAGCTTATCTTATATCTGATGTTGCCTTATTTTACATGCTATAGGTCCTACTTATGGAAGTAACTCTCAAAGTTTAATTTTGAGACTCCAGTAGCTGCACTATTTAAGGTTGCTACATGTGCTGGGTTGTTTTCTTGCTTATGAAATTCATACATTGTGGTTTGTGTACTATTGTTTTTTTTTTTTTTCCTTCCTATAATCACTTTCATGAGTTTTTTTTTTCTTTTTCTTTTTTGAACCATAGTTTGCACTTGTATTGCATTTTTACTCCAATGATGATATATATATATATATGGTATTCTAAGTTCTAACATTTGACTTCACTTCTTACATTAATTAGATTGCTGAAGGACAAATATCCTGAGCACCTTCTAGTTATCCTTCTAGTTATTCAACAACACTTCACTTCAATCTGGTTGTGATACTTCTCACCCTTGTTTGAGTTATCAATGTCTCACATTATTTTCAGGTAAGTATTTGTATATTGTCAATTAATTAAATTTATTTTATGTACACATTTTAAAATAACTATTATAAAAGTTAGCAATGTTAATAATCTTTAATTAAAATAACAATATAAGTATCTTTACTTTATTGAACAATACTAATTAAATGTAAATATTAAATAAAAAAAGAGAAAGTGTATCATACTTGCCACATGTATGCCTCTAATCTGTTCATGCTACAACCATTAACTTTTCTCTCTACCTTTTTCTCTTTCTAATTCATTTGATGATAGCATTAATAGTTAGTTGTTTGGTATTTGTTGCCAATCACTCTATGTTTCCCTTCTAGTTAGTTAGCCTTTGTCTATTTATCTTTGTTAAATTTTATTTTTATGTTAAGTTCCATCTTTAGGGTCAAACTTGTCTTTAGCTAGCTGCAGAGATCAACAACATGAAGTTAGAATCATCAGCAGCTACCGATAGCAACAACTGGGGTGGTGGTGATGTTGTTGATTGACTTACAAGTACTAACTTATCTATCTCATCTCTTAATTTCTCAGTGTGTGTCACACCTTTCTTGTGCTAACTTGATGAGTTCATCATGTAGATGATTTACCTAGCTAGAGTTCTCTCAAAAGCAAAGTTGTCATTTTTATAGGAAAAAACTCAACCTTTATGATTGTTTTCTCACTTCTAGTGGTGGTCTTTTAATCAATTGAGGCAATTGAATGTTGGGATTTGGATCTTTCCTTGTAGAGATTCATCTTTAGGGTTCAAGCATGAACATTATGCATGTCTACCCTATCTTGTGTTAAAATTCAACTTTATTAATGTAATGTTAATTAATGTATTGTAGGTGAGTGGGAAAGATGATAAAAAAAGGAAAAAGAAAGTGATATATATGTATTAATATTAATACCTTGGCAGAGAAGAATATTGATTGAAAGAAAAAGAAATTTAAGTCAAAAAATATAATTAATTAACGAGTGATAGAGATGATTGCTAACTCATCAATTCTTCATGTATTATATATTTGTTTTATTTTTTACCTTTATTGTTTTATTTCTTAAGCTTATGGCTACCACATTAGTCACCCTATCTTGTTTTATTTCTTTTGTTATACTTATTATGCCTATACTATAGTTTTGTTTGGAAAATGCCCAGGAATACCTTGCAAGATCCCTTATGCCCATGGACACATTCATGGCTTCATCAGCCAAGATAATTTAAGAGTTGGGGGCATCATCATCAAAAATCAAGTGAGTATTATGAATCTAATTAGTACCATGATTGGTTAGGCTTTATGTGCTTCAAATACAGTTCAATTTTTTTAGTCTAATATTATTTAACTACCTTAAAAATGACAGTTGTGTTGAATCCAAAGGGAGCTTCATGAAGATTGGAAGTCTTTGATACAAGATTGGTTTTGAGCTATCAAACATGCTTGAAGACTTGCAATTTTATGTAAAAGGAAAGCAATCGGATTGATCCATGCATTCATTCATTCATTCGTTGATTTAACTAAGTATTTTTCATGAAAATCAAACTAAGCTTTGAACAAACAACTAAGGTTTTAATTTAAATCAAAGGTTTTTGGAAAAATGATTTTTGTACTGACTTAATCGATTACATTAAGGATATAATCAATTATTTTGTTCTTAGTTCATTCTGGAAAACCTTTCAAGACAATGTAATCGATTACCTATCGGAATAGTCGATTATTTGACCTTTGTTTTCATATAAACTGCTTTGATGAACACTTTAATCGATTACCAATAGGTAGTAATCGATTACATTGCTATACATGATTTCAAGCAGTGCTGGAAGAATCGATTACCAAGGAACAATAATCGATTACACAGGCTTAAAATGAAAAAGCTATCTTCTTACCTTAATCGACTACCATATATCGTAATTGATTACACTATGTTTTTATGTCTATAAGTTATGCTGCATTAATCGATTACCAAAATATAGTAATCGATTACATAGTGCATTATGTTTTATAAAGCTTCCTGGTTTAATCGATTATCAGAATCCGTAGTCGATTACATAGTGTATTTTGATATTTTAAAGCTTTATGTCTTAATCGATTACAAGACGGAATAATCGATTATTTTGTTCGTTGCTCATGTCCAAAAATTGTGTTGAAGACTTTAATCGATTACGAAATTGATTTAATCGATTACATGAGTGAAATAATCGATTATATGGCGCGTTTAATCGATTACTGACAGTTACAAAAGTTTGTTATAAATAGAACCTTGGCTCATCTTGCTTTGTAACTTGATCAATTCGTATTCTGAGCATACACAAGCTTTCTAAACACGTTCTAATTGATTTTTCTGGGTTCTATGAGTTCTTGCTTACACTAAAACATTCATGGGTTTTTGAGTGATCCTTTAAAGCAAGAAGTTTCTTTCAAAGGTTAAGGAAGAAGATGTTCTGAGATTGTTTTTCATCTTTCAACCTGAATTGTTCATTCATGTGCATGTCATTCACTGGATCATCAGGTTGTTTCTTTCCTTAACATAGTAATTGTAATCTTGTTTACAAATTGTGTTGTTTTTGGCTATTCTAATTGTTTTCTTAAAGCTTGGGACTAGAGAAGGGTTCTCTAACTTAAAGATCAGAGTAGTGCTCTCTGGATCTTTCTCCTTAGAAGTCTAATAGGGTTTTGAATTTCTGTTCTTTATCTAGGGTTGATAAAGGGGAGGTTCTTGTAAAATCTTGTAAGAATATTTTATGATAGTGGAACTCTAATTCAGTGTGAATTAGAAGAAACTGGATGTAGCTTCATGATTTGAAGTTAACCAGTATAAATTGCTTGTGTTCTTATTTCTTTATCGTTATACTCCTCTTATTCATTGAATTTAGTTCTTTGAATCACATTCATTGCGAGTATTCCTATTATTTTCAATTGGCATCAGGAGCTGGTTCTTGAGAGTTATTCAAGATCACTAGTTTTCTTCAAAAAGAAAAATGAATACCTCAGAAATAACCTTCAAGGAAGGTGCTTCTTTAAACAGGCCTCCTATGTTTGAAGGGGAACATTTCAGTTTTTGGAAAAATAGAATGAAAATCTTTACTCAATCAAATGACCCAGGTGCTTGGAATGTTATAGAAAAGGGTCCTTTCATTCCAAAGAAAATTGTTGCCAATGAATTGATTCCCAAAGAATGGGATGATATGACTGAAGCTAAACAAAAGGCTGCACAATATGATTTTAAAGCCAAAAATATGATCACCTCTGCACTTTCCTCTGATGAATTTCTCAGGACAGTGAGATGTAAGAGTGCAAAAGAATTGTGGGAGATGCTGAAAAAGCTATCTTCTTGCCTTAATCGATTACCACATATCGTAATCGATTACACTATGTGTTTATGTCTATAAGTTTTGCTGCATTAATCCATTACCAAAATATAGTAATCGATTACATAGTGCATTATGTTTTATAAAGCTTCCTGGTTTAATCGATAATCAGAATCCGTAATCGATTACATAGTGTATTTTGATATTTAGAAGCTTTCTGTCTTAATCGATTACAAGACGGAATAATCGATTATTTTGTTCGTTGCTCATGTCCAGAAATTGTGTTGAACACTTTAATCGATTACCAGATTGATTTAATCGATTACATGAGTGAAATAATCGATTATATGGCGCGTTTAATTGATTACTGACAGTTACAAAAGTTTGTCATAAATAGAACCTTGGCTCAGCTTGCTTTGTAACTTGATCAATTCGTATTCTGAGCATACACAAGCTTTCTAAACATGTTCTAAGTGATTTTTCTGGGTTCTATGAGTTCTTGCTTACACTAAAACATTCATGGGTTTTTGAGTGATTCTTTAAAGCAAGAAGTTTCTTCCAAAGGTTAAGGAAGAATATGTTCTGAGATTGTTTTTCATCTTTCAACCTGAATTGTTCATTCATGTGCATGTCATTCACTGGATCATCAGGTTGTTTCTTTCCTTAACATAGTAATTGTAATCTTGTTTACAAATTGTGTTGTTTTTTGCTATTGTAATTGTTTTCTTAAAGCTTGGGACTAGAGAAGGGTTCTCTAGCTTAAAGATCAAAGAAGTGTTCTCTGGATCTTTCTCCTTAGAAGTCTAATAGGGTTTTGAATTTCTGTTCTTTATCTAGGGTTGATAAAGGGGAGGTTCTTGTAAAAGCTTGTAAGAATATTTTATGATAGCGGAACTCTAATTCAGTGTGAGTTAGAAGAAACTGGATGTAGCTTCATGATTTGAAGTTAACCAATATAAATTGCTTGTGTTCTTATTTCTTTATCTCTATACTCATCTTATTCATTGAATTTAGTTCTTTGAATCACATTCATTGCAAGTATTCCTATTATTTTCAATTGGCATCAAGAGCTAGTTCTTGAGAGTTATTCAAGATCACTAGTTTTCTTCAAAAAGAAAAATGAATACCTCATAAATAACCTTCAAGGAAGGTGCTTCTTTAAACAAGCCTCCTATGTTTGAAGGGGAACATTTCAGTTTTTGGAAAAATAGAATGGAAATCCTTACTCAATCAAATGACCCAAGTGCTTGGAATGTTATAGAAAAGGGTCCTTTCATTCCGAAGAAAATTGTTGCCAATGGATTGATTCCCAAAGAATGGGATGAGATGACTGAAGCTGAACAAAAGGCTGCACAACATGATTTTAAAGCCCAAAATATGATCACCTCTGCACTTTCCTCTGATGAATTTTTTAGGACAGTGAGATATAAGAGTGCAAAAGAAATGTGGGAGATGCTGAAAATTAGTCATGAAGGAACTGAAGAAGTTAGGAGATCAAGGAAGCATGCTTTGATCCATGAGTATGGGATGTTCAAGATGAACACCAATGAAAGCATTTTTCAATTGCAGACAAGATTCACTCATATTGTCAACCATCTATTGGGTCTTAGGGAGATCTTTGATACTGAAGAATTAAACATCAAGATCTTGAAGTGTCTAACAAGGCCTTGGCAACTTGCAACTATTGTATGGAAAAGGGACACACTTCATATAAATGCTATGCTAGGAGATTCTATGTACGAAATGGTGATTGCATTTGGATTCCAAAGAAAAAGAAAAATGCTAACCCCTATGGACCCAACCTTAATTGGGTACCTTCCTTTGTACATTGATTTGATTTTTGCAGGTATGTCTAAGAGCTAGATCCTCAACTTGGTACCTTGACAGTGGATGCTCTAGACATATGACTGGAGACATGTCCATGCTTACAAACTTGACACTTAAAGATGGAGGATATGTCACTTATGGGGATAATAATAAAGGCAAGATCATTGGAGAAGGTAACATTGGAGACAGCTTAAAAACAAAGATTAAGAATGTTCTCTATGTAGAAGGTTTGAAGCACAATCTCTTAAGCATAAGCCAACTTTGTGACAAAGGATTTAAAGTCACCTTCAATGAAAACTACTGCATGATTTGTGATAGGAAAAGTGGTGAAATAATTCATATAGGTAAAAGGAAAGGTAACATTTACTTGCTTTCAATTGATCATGCATTCTTCCACAACACTTCTTGTCTCATAAGCAAGATTGATGAATCTTGGCAGTGGCATAGAAGGGCTAGTCACATAAACATGCACCACATAAACAAGCTTATTATAAAAGATTTAGTAATTGAGTTGCCTAAACTCAATTTTGAGAAGGACAAACTTTGTGATGTTTGTCAAAAGGGGAAACAATCTAAGAACTCTTTTCAAAGTAAAAACATTGTTTCTACCTCTAGACCACTTGAATTACTGCATATTGACTTGTTTGTTCCTTCTAGAACAATGAGTTTAGGTGGCAATTATTATGGGCTTGTAATTGTGGATGATTACTCTAGATTCACTTGGACTCTGTTTTTGAAATCCAAAAGTGATGCTTTCCTTACATTTAGATAAATGGATAAGCTTGCACAAAATGAAAAAGGTAAAAATTATCTCAATAAGAAGTGATCATGGTGGTGAATTCCAAAATGAACATTTTGAAAAATTTTGTGAAGAAAATGGAATTAACCACAATTTTTCAGCTCCAAGAACACCCCAACAAAATGGTGTTATGGAGAGGAAAAACAGATCTCTTGAACAAGTAGCAAGAACACTTCTTAATGAGACAAATTTGCCTAAATATTTTTGGGCTGATGCTGTAAGTACAGTATGCTACACTTTGAAAAGATTACTTATAAGGCCTATTTTAAAGAAAACCCCTTATGAGCTATACAAAGGTAGAAAACCCAACATTTCTCACTTGAGAGTTTTTGGTTGCAAGTGTTTTGTATTGAACAATGGGAAAGAATCACTTGGAAAATTTGATGCTAAGGTTGATGAAGCAATTTTCCTTGGATATTCATTACGTAGTAAAGCTTATAGAGTATTCAATAAAAGAACAATGTGCATGGAAGAATCTGTACATGTAATTTGTGATGAGTCTAATCCCTTTAAAGAGGAAAAGAAGTTTGATGTAGACGCAAGTCCAATGGAAGAATTTATTCAGCAAGATGATTCCTTAACTAAAGAGAAAGAAGAACCAAGTGCTGAAGCAAAACCATCAATTCCTGTTCAAGTGCCTAAAGATTGGAGAACAACATGAGACCTATCACTTGACAACATCATAGGTGAAGTTTCAAAGGGAGTATCTACTAGATCTTCATTAAGAAACCTATGTTGTAATATGACTTTTGTTTCTCAAATTGAACCTAAGAATATAGATCAAGCCTTGAATGATGAACATTGGATGCATACCATGCATGATGAGTTAAATCAATTTAAGAGAAATGAAGTTTGGGAACTTGTTCCTAGACCATCTTCTCTTAAACCCATTGGCACAAAATGGGTTTTTAGAATTAAACTTGATGAAAGTGGAATCATAGTCAGAAATAAAGCTAGATTGGTTGCTAAAGGTTACAACCAAGAAGAAGGCATAGACTATGAAGAAACGTATGCTCCAGTTGCAAGATTGGAAGTAATCAGGTTATTGCTTGCATATGCATGTCTCATGGATTTCAAACTTTTTCAAATGGATGTTAAAAGTGCCTTTTTAAATGGATACATTGAGGAGGATATATATATTGAACAACCTCCTGGTTTTACTGATTTTAAACATCCAAACTATGTTTTAAACTGAAAAAGGCCCTCTATGGTTAGAAGCAAGCTCCTAAATCATGGTATAAAAGACTAAGCAAATTTCTGCTTGAACAATTTTTCACAAGGGGCCATGTTGACAAAACCTTGTTCATCAAAAGGTATGTCAATGATATCTTATTGCTTCAAGTTTATGTTGATGACATAATTTTTTGTTCTACTAATCATTTGTTATGTAAGGAATTTTCCACAGCTATTCAGAAAGAATTTAAAATGTCAATGATGGGAGAAATAACATTCTTTCTTAGACTTCAAGTGAAGCAAATGAAGAATGAAACATTTCTTAATCAATCCAAATATTGCCTTGAAGTTATTAAGAAGTTTGAAATGGAGAAAAGCAAGAATGTTGCAACTCCAGTGGCTACATCAACATATCTTGATTTTGATGAAAATGGAAAAAAGGTTGATGAGTTAAAGTTCAGAGGAATGATTGGATCTTTGCTATACTTGACAGCTAGTAGACCTGATATAATGCTAAGTGTTTGCATGTGTGCAAGATATCAAGTAAATCCCAAAGAGTCTCATCTTACAGCAATCAAGAGGATCCTCAAATATCTCAAAGCTACACCAAAAGTTGGTCTTTGGTATCCCAAAGGTGCTTCAATTAATATTGTTGGATATTCTTATTCTGACTTTGCAGGTTGCAAGTTAGATAGAAAAAGTACAAGTGACACTTGTCATCTTCTTGGAAGTTCATTGATCTCATGGCATTGCAAGAAACAATCTTGTGTTGCTTTGTCAACTGCGGAAGCTGAATATATCTCAGCTGAAAGTTGTTGTGCACATAGCCTATGATTGAAGCAAAAAATGCAAGATTTTGGAGTTGAACTGAATGAAATACCTCTGATATGTGACAACACAAGTGCTATTAACATATCAAAGAATCCAATAATGCATTCAAGGACCAAGCATATTGAGATAAGGCATCATTTCCTTAGAGATCATGTTCAGAAAGGTAATATCAAAGTTGAGTTCATTGATACCCATAACCAACTAGTTGATTTATTCACTAAACCATTGGCTAGAGATAGATTTTATGCACTTAGAAACATGCTAGGCATTCTTGATGAATCCAATATATGCTAGCCTGTTTGAAGTGTGCCTTTCCATGTTAAATTGGACTTCATTGCTGCCTTCATCACTAAAATAACCCAATATTCATGTTGATCTGCAAAATACTCTGCACTCTGATAAACTTGCTATAATAATCGATTACACCACGGGTTAATCGATTAAATTCATTAAAATATACATTATTTGTGCTAAACAAGCCTATAAATAGTGCCTTGCATCAACAAAAAAAAAAAAAAAAACTCTGCACCTTAGTTTCTTCTCTGTCTGAAATTTCTGAGTTTTTCTGAGTTTTTCCTGAGTCTAAACCTCTCTATAAACATGTCTAACCCTACACCTAAACGTGCTAGATCCTCAAAGAGAAAGGTTGGAGAATCATCATCCAATCCTTCTCCTCCTCCACCCCAAAATAAGCTGGACTTATGGTTTTCAAATGAGTCTGATAAGATGAACTATTTACAATTCAATGCCACTAAGCCTGTAGCCTCACCCAAATACCTAGACTTGAATTGGTTTATAAGGGAAGGATTCCAATTCCCTGCATTCCTAGAGGCCCAAGGTCTTAGGAGATTTCTAGAGATGAAGGGTACTTTTTACCTTGATTTGGTGAAGGTATTTTATACCTGTGCTAAAGGGTCTATGAATGGGACCATGATCACCAAGGTTAAGGGGGTTACTATGGAAATCACCCATGAAGTTTGGGAGACAGTTGCTGGATTGATTTATGAGGGGGCTAGGAAGTTTGATGAACAACCTGATGGGTACAACCTATTGGATACCTATAGGGAGATGTTGCATGACCCCTATATGCAACTTAGAAACAGGCTGGGTACTGGACCTATGAACCCGGAGGATAGGTTACTGATATGCGCCTAGCATATAAGGTTTTCCTAAGCTTTTTAGAGCAAGAATTAAGCATGAAGCATGGATAATTGCCTTGTTTTGTTATGGTTTGAGCTAATGTGATGAATTGACAGGAAAGCAACCACAAGTGCCAAAACTAAGCAAAAATTAGAAGAAAAGAGCCAAGTCTGCAGAAGCTGTGGCACTGATGGCGCCACATGTGGCGCCTGGAGCGCCATTCACACTGGAAGCTGGCGCCTGAAGCGCCAGTCTCGCGCCAGAGGTGCCAAAAGCACTGGAGCATGGCGCCTGAAGTGCCAAATCAGCGCCTGGGGCGCTAGGATCTCTAGAGTCCAGTGCCTGGGGCGCCAAAAGCCATTTCCAACCAGCGCCTGGGGCGCCAACCTCACGCCTAGGGTGCCATATTCTCTGAAAGTTAGCGCCTGGAGCGCCATACCCACGCCAAAGGTGCCACAGGTCGACAGAAGCAGCAATTAAGGGCAATACAGAGATTTCACAGGCTGGGCTATATATACTTCCACCCTCAGCATTGAATGCACGAACTATTGGGGGGAAACTGCACAAAATAGGGTTTTAGGAAGCTTGGATACCTTAGTGAGGGTTTAGGGAGAGTGAAGGTTCAAGTGGAGGGTTCTCCATCTTCTTCTTCCTTGCTTCAGCTAGGTATGTCATTTTCTTTTGTAACACAGCCACCCATTATGAGGTTTGGCTAGTTTTCATTGTAGTTAGGGCTAAGCACCGAATGTAACCTCTTTTGGGATTGTATTGGATGCTATCTTTTATTAATGCCAAGTTATTTCATTTTATTCTGTTGAATGCATGTTCTATCTCTCTTTGGAATTGATCACTCTAGTTAGATATTAAGAGCTGGGGTTGGCAATAGGAATGTTGGGGCCTTATGCTTGGACTTGGTTAAAGTGACAAGCTTTACATTAACTAGGGATAGGAGTGTATGCTTGCAACCATTTAATGCATCATTTAATGCTTGACCTAACCAATATCACTAAGGGATTAGGGTATTAGAGTGGGTTAAAGGGTTGAGGACACTACGGGAGTAGGACTTAGCTATTATTATTGAAGATGCATGTTGGGTAATTTAGGCTTAATGAAAGTAGTAGGCAATGCATGAACTGAAGTAGGGAGCATTTGGTGTGGATTGCCCTAGCTACTTAACCACATATCTTATTATCAACCTCCATAGTTTGTCTATACATGTAAGTTCATACTTAGTTTTTAGTTTATCTTGCTACACACACACACAAACAAAAACAACCTATTTCATTCTTTATTTATTATCCAACTTATCGATTGAATTTATGATTTAATTGGTCAACCAATCCTCGTGGGACGATAACTCTACTTTATCACTTTATTACTTGAGCGACCGATGCACTTGCCGAGTACGCAACAGTTACTCCATTACATCATCACTTATGTGATAACCCCTAGGGCCACTAATCATGCCGAAGCCACAGATGAAGACCAGTAATTGGTGTATGATCTGAAGAACTCTATACCTATGAATTGGGTTCTTATCTTTGAAGAAATCATGCTCAAATCCAAGAGGTTGGTCAATTACCCTTTCCCATATTTTGTCTTGGTATCTAGATTCATTGACCACTTCAACATTGATGTGGAAAATGAGGTTGTGGACCATACCAATTCCAGCAACAACCTCATAAAGGAAAAACACCTCACAAAGATGGGGATGCAAAAGACTCCACAAGGCTGGATAATGGCTGGACAACCACAGGCTCCTCCTCCTGCTGCTGATGCTGAACAAGTGGCTAATTTTGAAGATGAAGCAAGGGATCCACAACAGCCCTTGTATTCTCAATTTGAAGCCCTTATGCTGCAGAAGATGGATAACCTGATTCAGATGCAACAGGATTTGAAGGCTAAAACTAATGAAGCCTTAGGAGAAATTAGGGATAGGCTAGATACAATTGAAGCAAATATAACAGATAATGCCTCAGCAAAATTCTAGGCCTATGTTTCTTTAAGTTTTCATGCTTTGTTTTTTAGTTGTTAACTTTGTTATGTTTAATTTCACTTTGTAATGGCTCCTTTTGGTAATATAAAACTTCCATTAAGTTTCCATTTCAATTATCCATTGTGCCCTTTATGTTTTTGACTTTAACAAGACAAATAGGGAGAGAAATGATTGAATTTTAGCATGCTCTGCATACTACTTTGTTTGCCCCTGTTTTTTGTTTCAAATTTTCCCAAAATATGACTTGAATGGATTATGGAATTTAGGGGGAGCTGAGTGTTTAAAATGAATCAATCATACACAAAATACATGTGAATGATGATTAAAAGGAATCAGATGCTTTAACACTTGGTCAGTGTAAAATTTCAGGTTTGAAAATTCAAAGTCTTCCATGGTCAATTTCATTTATAAAGCTTCAAGTTCAACAATTGGTCAATCAAGAATTTGGCATGTTTAAAGCCAAAAAGGGGGAGATTGTTGAATCCAGGGGGAGCTTCATGAAGATTGGAAGTCTTTGATACAAGATTGGTTTTGAGCTATCAAACATGTTTGAATACTTGGAATTTTATGTAAAAGGAAAGCAATCTGATTGATCCATGCATTCATTCATTCATTTATTCATTCATTTAACTAAGTATTTTTCATGAAAATCAAACTAAGCTTTGAACAAACAACTAAGGTTTTAATTTGAATCAAAGGTTTTTGGAAAAATGATTTTTGTACTGACTTAGTTGATTACATTAAGGATATAATCGATTATTTTTTTCTTAGTTCATTCTGTAAAACCTTTCAAGAACAATGTAATCGATTACCTATCGGAATAGTCGATTATTTGACCTTTGTTTTCATATAAACTGCTTTGGTGAACACTTTAATCGATTACCAATAGGTAGTAATCGATTACATTGTTATACATGATTTCAAGTAGTGCTGGAAGAATCGATGACAAAGGAATAGTAATCGATTACACAGGCTTAAAATGAAAAAGCTATCTTCCTGCCTTAATCGATTACCACATATCGTAATCGATTACACTATGTGTTTATGTTTAGGAGTTTTGCTGCATTAATCGATTACCAAAATATAGTAATCGATTACATAGTGCATTCTATTTTATAAAGCTTCCTGGTTTAATTGATTATCAAAATCCGTAATCGATTACATAGTGTATTTTGATATTTTGAAGCTTTCTATCTTAATCGATTACAAGACGAAATAATCTCTTATTTTGTTCGTTGCTCATGTCCAGAAATTGTGTTGAAGACTTTAATCGATTACCAGATTGATTTAATCGATTACATGAGTGAAATAATCAATTATATGGCGCATTTAATCGATTACTGACAGTTGCAAAAGTTTGTTATAAATAAAACCTTGGCTCAGCTTGTTTTGTAACTTAATCAATTCATATTCTGAGCATACACAAGCTTTCTAAACACGTTCTAAGTGATTTTTCTGGGTTCTATGAGTTCTTGCTTACACTAAAACATTCATGGGTTTTTGAGTGATTCTTTAAAGCAAGAAGTTTCTTTCAAAGGCTAAGGAAGAAGATGTTCTGAGATTGTTTTTCATCTTTCAACCTGAATTGTTCATTCATGTGCATGTCATTCACTGGATCATCAAGTTGTTTCTTTCCTTAACTCAGTAATTGTAATCTTGTTTACAAATTGTGTTGTTTTTGGCTATTGTAATTGTTTTCTTAAAGCTTGAGACTAGAGAAAGGTTCTCTAGCTTAAAGATCAGAGTAGTGTTCTCTGGATCTTTCTCTTTAGAAGTCTAATAGGGTTCTGGATTTCTGTTCTTTATCTAGGGTTGATAAAGGGGAGGTTCTTGTAAAAGCTTGTAAGAATATTTTATGATAGTGGAACTCTAATTCAGTGTGAATTAGAAGAAACTGAATGTAACTTCATGATTTGAAGTGAACCAGTATAAATTGCTTGTGTTCTTATTTCTTTATCTCTATACTCATCTTATTCATTGTCATTAATTCTTTGAATCACATTCTTTATTCAACAAGTTTGGTTTTGATCTATTGATTCTTGGACTGAGCTATTTGATTGAGTAAAAGGTTTCTTGGTTTTAAAAGTGATAAAGATCCTGAAACTCTGATTTGAATTTGATTTTTAAAATACCAAGGTTCAACCAATTCACCCCCCTCTTGGTTGTTGTGCAGTATTCCTATTATTTTCAAGTTGTATCATGAAATCATTAGATGATATTGTATTAAGGACTAACAGTTGTATCATGAAAACCATTTAAAATAATGTATTGAAAAGTCTACACTATTGCCCTTATCAATCTACATTGACTTTTTCTTTTTCAGGCATCTACATTTATTTAATTTGTTTTGATGGGAAGGTAGTATATTGCCTCGGGTTGGTGCAGATGAAGAGGGGTATAGTCTGGGTGCAAGTACATTGATTTAATTATGCATTGATTTTAAAAAAAAATACTAGTGAAAAGACAAATGAATGATGATGTCGTATGTATGTTGTTCACATTTTTAATTTGTTCTTTGAAAATGGAATTTAGTTATCATGATTTGGATTTGGAGGATCCTTGTTTTAAATGGCTAGGTCATTGTCTAATTGTATGATTGCCATTTGTAGTCTCTTATTTAAAGGTCTCTTACATGCAGAAAATAAAGGATGATGTTATATCTGCTCTTGATTCCTCATTTAGAGATGTTGTCAGTTCTCATGGCCTTAGGAAATGGAAAACTTCTTATTTGTTACTTAACACACTCCAAATTAAATATTTAATTTAATTTTGTATGCAGGGTTGGAGAATCTAATTAAGAAGAAGGACAACTGGTTCATATGTTTATTTTATGTGCTTAATTGTGATTGCTGGAAATTGCATGTTGTGAAAAGCATACCTGATAAAACATAGATGAAACTTAAGTATACATATTTCATAGCAATGCTCTAAAAAGTATAAGGGATTTTCATCATGAATAAAATGGAATATACAATTTCATTTTTTTTATATTCTCCACTAGTACTCTTTGGACTATTTGTGGTATATTATAAGGTTTATGTGTGTTTAGATTTATGGTAATTATAATTATAAAAAATTGAATAATTTAGGAAAAAGAGTTTCTAAGACGGTTTTCACATGTAAAACCGTCTTAGAATGGTTACAAAAATGTAATATTTGTTTACATAAAAAATCGTCTTATAAGGCTATAAAAAAAATCAAAGATGAATTCTAAGATGGTTGTAGGTTAAGAACCGTTGATCGCGATCATACTCGGTCAAATTAATACAATTAAATGCAGTACTAGGAAGTGACTCCTAGGTCGTCTCTCTAGGATCAATTGTCTGTGTCAAGGGATTAAACGTGTAATGGGGGGTTTTGACAGAATGCAAGAGTATATAAAATAAAAACAAAAATACCAAATAATTGCAGTGATTAAATAAGTCAGACCTTTGAACAGATTGCGCCTCTAATGTCCTCAGTTCACGAAAGATAATCTATCCTAACTTAATCCTTCGTAGTCCAGATTAATCTACTAAGAGAAAATTAACCTAAAACTTCCCTACACGAATTAAGCAAACGCGAACCTCGTCAGGCCTAAGCTCTCAGGATTAAGCAACCTAAGAATACTGAATCAACCAACTCAGAATCATTAAGCATGACTCTAATTCGAAAAGATACAGAACAGAGACCCAACAGGAAGAACCAAGCAGAACGGAATTACAAGTACAAAGAACCTCCGTTAAAGGTTTGCAATCTGTCCTAGGGTCCAACCCTAAAATTTAGCCTTCCATTAATTCGAAAATTGCAACAGAAACAAGAATTGAATAGCAGACGAACATCAAACGAAACTAGAAGAGAAACGAAATTCAAATACAAAAACGAAATTTAACCTAAACGAAAACCAAAATACTAAAAGCAGAAAACGAAATTAGACACCTGAAGCAGAAACGAAATAAGCACTGAAATTGACAGAAACGAAAATGAAACAGTATTCCGAAACAGAAAATCCAAACAAAAACGAAAATCTTAAGCAGAATAGCCAACAGAAACGAAAACCTAAAACCCTAAAAAAACTGAGCGTGAATTCTATATCTTTTTGCATGGGCACAGTATTCTATAAATACTAGTGTCTGACCTAAAAGAAAATGGGCCTTTCCTAGCAATTTTGGCCCAAAAAATCACTAAAACAAAATAAAACGAAATAAAATGCTGATGTGGAAAATGATGCTAACGTGGCACTCCAATCTTCAAGTCCATGAATTAATTCCAAGCCCATTTAATTATTAAACTGCCCTGAAAATAAAAATTGGAATAGTTAAACTAAAAAATCCAAATTAGTTAAAATCTGAATTATCGGTCCAATTAAATCCTAAATGAGAAACAATGTGAAATATAAACGATTAAACACAAATCAGGGATTAAAATGAGTATAGAAAGGTGACAAAATAAAGGTAAATAGTGACTCATCAACCGTCTTAGAATTGAATATTCTAACACGGTTCTTGAAAATAACAGGAATACTTCGCAACAACCAAGATGGGGGTGAATTGGTTGAACCTTGGTATTTTAAAATCAAATTCAAATCAGAGTTTCAGGATCTTTATCACTTTTAAAACCAAGAAACCTTTTACTCAATCAAATAGCTCAGCCCAAGAATTCAGTAGATCAAAACAGAACTTGTTGAACAATGAATGTGATTAAAAGAATTAAAGATCAATGAATAAGATGAGAATAGAGATATAGAAATAAGAACACAAACAATTTATACTGGTTCACTTCAACAACATGAAGCTACATCCAGTTTCTTCTAATTTACACTGAATTAGTTCCACTATTATAAAATATTCTTACAAGCTTTTACAATAACCTCCCCTTTATCAACCCTAGATAAAGAACAGAAATTTAAAACCCTATTAGACTTCTAAGGAGAAAGATCCAGAGAACACTACTCTAATCTTTAAGCTAGAGAACCCTTCTCTAGTCCCAAGCTAGAAGAACCCAATTACAATAGCCAATTACAACAGAATTGGTAAACAGAATTACAATCAATGAGTTAAGGAAAGAAACAACCTGATGATTCAGTGAATGACATTCATATGAATGAACAATTCAGGTTGAAAGACAAAAACAAACTCAGAACATTCTTCTTCCTTAACCTTTGAAAGAAACTTCTTGCTTTAAAGAATCACTCAAATACCCATGAATGTTTTAGTTGATGCAAGAACTCATAGAACCCAGAAAATTACTTTGGAAGTGTTTAGAAAGTTTGTGTATGCTCAGAATACGAATAAATCAAGTTACAAAACAAGCTAAGCCATGGTTCTATTTATAACAAACTTTTGTAATTGTCAGTAATCGATTAAACGCTCCATATAATCGATTATTTAACTCATGTAATCGATTAAATTAACCTTGTAATCGATTAAAGTGTTCAACAAAGTTTCTGGACATGAGCAACGAGAAAAATAATCGATTATTCCGTCTTGTAATCGATTAAGACAGGAAGCTAAAAATATCAAAATACACTATGTAATCGATTACAATTTTTGGTAATCGATTAAACCAGAAAGCTTTAAAAAATAGATTGAACTAAGTAATCGATTACTATATTTGGTAATCGATTAAAGCAACAAATCTTGTAAGCATTTACACATAGTGTAATCGATTACTAAAGTTGGTAATCGATTAAGACAGGAAGATGGCTTTTTCATTTAAGCCTGTATAATCGATAACAACACTTTGGTAATCGATTCTTCCAGCACTGCTTAAAATCATATATAGTTGTGTAATTGATTACTACCTATTAATAATCGATTAAAGTGTTCATCGAGGCAGTTTATATGAAAACAAAGGTCAAATAATCGATTATTCCGATATGTAATCGATTACATTGTTCTTGAAAACTTTTCCAAAATAGACTAAGAGCAAAATAATCGATTATACCTTTAAGGTAATCGATTAAGTCAGTACAAAAACCATTTTTCCAAAAACCTTTGATTCAAATAAAAAACTTGGTCATTTTACTAAAGCCTTGTGATTTTTATTAATCAAATTAATTGAATTATTGAATGATATGAATGCAATGCACTTGGATGACCAGAATTTCTTTTCTCTACACATTTAACACAAATCAATCTTCAAGGCATCCTTTGCATGTTGAAAGCTCAAAACCAAAGCTTGATTCATTTGCATTCTTCAAATAGCTCCCCCTGTATCCAACAGTTCTGTCCTATAACCATCTTACAATGTTGTAAACAAAAAAAAAAACAAAAACAAATTCTAAGACAGTTATAGAGGAGAACCGTCTTAGAATGAGACATTCTAAAAAGGTTCTCTCCTATAACCGTCTTAGAATGTTGTAAACCAAAAAAAGCAGACACGAATTCTAAGACGGTGATAGAGGAGAACCGTCTTAGAATGCTGTAAAAAAAGAATTCAAAGGCGAATTCGAAGATAGTTTTAGGCTAACAACTGCCTTAGAATGTCCCGTTCTAAGACGGTTCAACAACCTATGTCGAAAGTCTTACCTTTCAACGACACTCGCTACAAAGACTATTTTCAAACTGGCGTTAAATGGGTTCAATAACCGACATAGAAAGTGTTGTATGTAGTAGTGATGTATTCTTTGGAATACTTATGACAATATGCATTCTATATCTGTTATTTATTAGGATAGTTTGCTATTAAGATTGTGTTGTGTTATTGTTTTTCTTTTTTTGCTGAATATGTTGTATTATTGTTTCTTCATTCCTTTTTCATCTTATTTTTTCACTTATTTTATTTAGTTATTTATTTAGATTAAATTAATCTTAGAAAATTGTCTTCTCACATACAATTTGTTGTGTTAATGTGTTTTCAATATTGTTCTTACCAAAATTTGGAATTGCCACGTACAAGGGGGGACGTGGTCCAAGTGGGTTTCAGACTCTGCATGTCGGACGATAGTGAGTCAACCTTGTTAAAGAGGGGGACCTGTAAAAAAAAGGAAAGGACTCTGACGCTCAAGTAAGTACATCAAATATTGAGAAAATAAAGTGATTGAGTGTCAAGAGTGTCATGTATGGCTGATCAAAAGGGTGTTTATCACCGTGAATGAGAGGTAGATGTGAGTGTCTTGAGTGAGAATGGAATGTGTAAAGAGGTTAGATGGAACCTGTATTTATAGGATGAGCGTGGGCCTTGGGCCATTATAGATAATTAACATGTTGATAAGGTTAACAAATAATTACAGGTTGTATATAATTGGTTTCCTTATAGATAAGTAACAGCTTGTAGATCAGAGCATATAGATAATTTGAGACTTATAGATAATTAAATACCTATGTAGTAGGGCTGACGTGGAGGGTGGACACGTGTGTGGAAGGTCCCACATAAATGGCATGTGTATTTTCCACATTTTATATAGTACAAGTATGTTAATTAAACTTCACAAATTATTACTAATCTATTATAATTTCTAAGGGTATATGTTTAACTTGACTGTCCTTAGGAAGTCAGGTTTGAGACTAAGCATCAAATATAATTTCATGGTAACTTATTAGATATACCTTTTGTGTATTTTATGATAATGAACACAAATGTTAAATATGACTTTAATGATTTTTTCCCAGAGTTATAACCATTTTGAGATATTATATTGACTAATATGCATTATTATATAAACATGTATAAGTCCTTTTATTAAATTATACAATGTGCGTATCAACGTATGGTTTTAGACTTTTAGTAGATTTGAACGTATATTCTCGAGGGATGCATGGGATAAATTATGTGTTAAATAGTAATATTTTTTTATTGTTTTAAAAAATTAAATTTAAAACTTGGAAACAAGAATCAGTAGCAAGAAATAATTTTTTATAAAAACTACTTTCACATGACATATTTATTTTAGCTTTCCAATGGTCAAACAACCTCTAATTTATTTAATTGTGAAAATTTGAAAAATCCCTAAATTCTTTATTGTACCTCATCGACCTCCTTGGTCGTATTCTAGATTATCAGGCTCAAACTTAGTCCCTTTGTGTTTACACATTCGAGACTATAGGACTATGTACCTCTTCGGCCTCCTTCATCGTATTCCGGACAACCGGGCTCGAACTTAGTCTCTTTGTGCTTACGCACTCAAGACTGAGGGATTGTGTATACCTTTGGCCTCCTTGATCGTATTTCGAACGATCGGGCTTGAACATAGTCTCTTTGGCCTCCTTGATCGGTTGACACCCTCTTGCTTAAGATCTTCGAAGTCTGACTAATACCCTCAAGTAGCATGTCCAAATTCTCAAACCAAACCAAGAGTAAAACCAAAAACTAACCAAAAAATCAAAAACTGTAGAAAAACCGACAGTCATTAGTTTGGTTTGGTTTTTTATTTTCCAAACCATGCGGTTCACTTTGGTTCGCGGTTTGACAAGGGGAAACCGAACCAAACCAAACTACAACACGAACACCCTTAGAAACTATTGGTGTGATTAGGGTTTTGTTGTTGGATTTCAACTTTCTAAGTTTCCATGGTTGGAAATAAGTATTATGAATGTTGTTTTATTGTTTTTTTTTTAAGTTCAGTAGTTGGAACTTGAAAGCAAGTATTATGTACTATTTGCACTTTTAAGTTGAATAGTTATTATTCAAGTATTATAAACGTGAAAACAATTACTGTTTTACTTTAAGTTCAATTATTGGAACTTTTGTTGTCCATTTATATTGTTGATTGTTGAACTAGTTATTATTCAAGTTTTGTCTAATTAATAACAAACATTTTAAGCATTTTTTTAATACTTACTAACATAATTTTCAAATCACAAAATCAAACTGAAAAGGATTAGTTTGCTCTGGTTCGGATTTCATAAATAATTTAAGCCAAACCAAACCCAGCCATATTGTCCTTAATTTTCTTGTTTGGAGGGTGACGTTGCGGTGGAACAACCAAGGAATTTCAACCCCTTCACAAATCCAAGCAATTATCCTCATTCCAAAGATGTCACCTTTTGATAGATCAACCGACCCCAATTGGCACCTAAAGAATTTTCGTGCCCAGATGTTGATCAGTGGCAGAATAATCAAATGAAGTGCAAGCTTTTTGTTGGTACCTTGATCGGGGTAGCCTTAGACTGGATCAACAACCTACCAGACAACTCCATTGCACACTTCAATGATTTTTTGTGCACCTTCGTACCATAATTCACAACCAGCAAGGAGAAACCATCCACAATGGTCATTCTATTTGATTTGCGCCACTAGCCAGAGGAGTCACTAAAGGATTTTTTCATGAGATTCAATGGGGTGGTTGTGTGAATGGTTGACCCAAACAAGAGAATGATTGTAGTCATCTTTTGGAAGGGATTGCGAGCAAGGTCGTTCCACGAGTAACTAGTCTATCGACAGCCGAATATGATGATAGATGTTTATTCTCAAGCAACTTGCCATATAAAGGTTGAGGAACCGATGGACAGGAGAAAGGTGATGGAGAACAAGGAGTCTGGATCAACTTCTAGTTCAACATTCATATCTAAGCCCTTTTATAAGGAATTTCTAAAGCCTCAAGGGAATTAGAATAAGGCATCAGTCGGTCACAGTCAGAGACGTGACGTAGGAGGAGAAAGGGGAGGTTAAGTTTACAACAGTGCAACTTGTTGACGTGGAATGCTCAATTTGCAGTAGTGCAACTTGTTGACAACGAAGACATTAAAGGTATGATTCTTGTTTTTTGCCAGCATGAGGTTCTTGAATGCGTTGAATTGTATGCAAACATTGAGCTAAATACGCTTCCTATCCCAAATCCTCAACCAATATCTCATGAACCCCAATATTATTCAAATCCCCAGTCCAATGTTTCACGTACATCATATACAACCCCATCATAGACTCACGTCGATTTGTACCAAGAGACATTCTATTTAACCCAACTACAAGTAAATGAATGGAAACTAACCACATCTTCTTTTACTCAACTTCTTTCTACACCATTTTCCATCAATTTGTTAAACTCGCAATCATCTGGTCTTACCGAGGATCAACCTTATGCATACTAGAGTACCCCTACAGTAGAATCTAGCCCATCAACTCAACCAAATAGCTTGATTTTGTGGAGTTTGGCTTACCTAATGAAGAACTTGGTCTTTTTAGTGAGGATGAAGATGAAATTTTATGCAAACAACCCCAGGAAGATCGTGACGAAGAAACTAAGCTTGTCTCTCCAATAACAACCATACCATAATACTGCATGCCACCACACATGCATAATGTTGACCTTGTCTAATTTTGAAGATTTTGAATATGGTCATATGTTTGATCGTGAAGAAGTCCAACATCCATGGAAACTCTCTTTGAAGGGATGAGTTTTGAAACCAAAGAAGAAGTTCAACATGCTTTGAAACAAGAGTGTTAAGCCAAAAGACATTTATGTCTTAAAGACATATCAAAACTCCTAATTATTTTGATTAGATACAAATAAATACAAATGGTAAAAGTTGTGTCTAATGTGTTATCAGATCATTCTTTGTATTCTTGTGTCTGAATTTTCAAATGATACATCCATATAAGATCTGGCATAAGATTTAGTGCATTTAAGACTTTCCTTTAATACTTTGTGTCTGAGATTTTTTCTTGTAAAAAACATTCTCTTAGGATCTGTCAAAGTCCTATGAAGAATAAATGAAGTCCATAGTCTGAAAGTGTTAATCTTCATCAAAAGGCGAACTTCACAAATGCAAATCTGCTATGATGAAACAAGTGACTTTCCTACTAAATTGTAAGACATGCCAACCTATTCGCATGAACTTTTCATGAAGAAGGGACGTGCATTTAATGTAATCATTAAATGCTCTAACGGTCTCAAGACTTTAGACGAAGAACAAAGTGAAGAATCTGCCCGTTTGAGAGACAAATACTTGAAGATAAAGGCTATAAATAGAATAAACACTCTTTCATTCTTTCTTGTAAATATTAGTATAGATACTAAGATCTCAAAATACCTTTTAAACCTTGAGAAAAAAAGACTAAAATGTTGAGATATATCTGTTTGTAAGACGATATAATATTAGTCAGTGTGCAAACTTCCAACAAATCTTGTTGATTTTTTTAGAGCCAACAGTGGCTTGGTAAGACAACCAATATTGGTTAAGTCAAGCTTAGGGTAAAGCTTGTCTTTGTAAAAGCCATAAATGACATTGAAGAATACTTGTAACTTTGTGATAAGTTAGAGGAAACTTGGTGGGTTGTCAAGACCTAGATGTAGTCTCATGATTGAGAATTTTTAATTTAGTATTTTTATATTTTTCTTAGCTTATTTGACTTCTCTTGGATTCTTATTTTCTCACTTTAATCGAGTTTTGGCCTTAGGCAAATAATTGGGCTTAATTGATAATTGTTGCTTATTTTCAGATTTTGTGCTTATTTGACCTATCTTCCTTGTGCAGGACCAAGAGGATTATACAGAACTTCAAATGGAGAATATGTGTAGTCCCTCAAAAGCTAAGGAAAATAGCTAAAATTTTGCCAGACATAAGCTTGGGCTAATTGTGCCGATTTGAAGGTCAAATTAGGCTTGGAAGTCATAACCTCTGCACTTGAGTTTTGGGCTGTGAGTTTGGGTTTGATTTGTGTAATTAGCAAAATTAGTTAGTTTAGATGGGCCTAACCAGAGCCCATCCCTTCATTCTATTCACTCACTATATATTAGTGTAGCTAGACAAGACAAAAAGATAATTTCTAGCTTCTTGTGCAAGTTTTCATAATTAAAATATTTTTTCTCTTTTTCTCTCAATTGTTCTTCATCGTTCTTTATTTTTCTTCTTCCTTTCATCTCTGTTCTTCTATTTTCTTGCACAAATTTTGTGACTCTTCCACTGATGATGATCATGGAAGGCTAAACAATCAATCAATCCAAGGATCCTATCTAAGCAAGGAGAATTTGAGTTCTGATTTGGTATTCTAATTTTTGCGTGAATGTTCATCTTTTTCTTCAATCCTCTTTTCGATTTTCATGATTACTAATATGTTTAGGATTGAAAACAAATTAGATTATAGATTTATTTCCTAATTTTGATTTTTAATCATATATTGTTTGGATGATATTTTAATTTGATTTGTGATTTCAATTGATTTAGGAGTTAATTCGATTGAACTGCTTCTAATGATATTGAATGAACCTTCATAATATGATCATTATCTGAGAACTATGATAATTTTCATTTCTTGGTATGGTGAAAAATTGAATTGATATTCTTGAATCTGTTTTACAACATCTTTTATCAATTATGTGAGTTTCTGCATTTTTCTTTAATTCTTGTTTGTGTTTCTGCAATTTTTGTTCCTTATCTGCAAACTGTTTGATAAACCCCCTACTGTTTATAAGTGGATTAAGTCAGGAACCAAATTTGATTGTATCTTTGAGACGACCTAGGTTAATTCTGTGCTACAGAATTATCTTAGTTTTATTTTTTTTGTAGCGATTCGTCAATCGTTATCAAAATTGGCATCGTTGTTAGGGATACGATTCATTGTGTCCCAACTTTAATTCACTCATAATTAGATAATAGTATAGGTACAATTAATATTAGTATAATATAATTGCATATGTCTACTAAAAAAAATAATGTTTCTAGAAAGAAAGAAAGAAAGAAAGAAAGAAAGAAAGATAGATAGATAGATAGATAGATAGATAGATAGATAGATAGATATTATTTTCCACATTTCCAATAGACATTTTTCTTTTTAAAATTATTTGATTTTCTATAATTCTTATTATACGATTTTTTATAATTCTTATTATAATTCTGAAATTCATTTTTATTTTTATTTTTTATAATTCTTAAATTCCTATTTTATTTTATAAGTTTATTTTTCTTTTTATTTTGAGCACTAGGGGCTCTAATAACCTCTATTCCGTATTGATGACAGAAAGTTCCCAACTCCCTTCTATTTGTCATACTTTCTTTCCTCATTCTATTTTGCAATTTAAAATCTGTACACACTTGTATTCCTGTTTCTACTATAATATTATGAATTTGTCCAAAAGTTAATTTTTCATATGGTATTGGAGTTTGAAAATGTCTTTCTAAATTTATCCTAACTTTTTCAGCAAAAAGTTTAGGTAATCCTGATATAAATTTTTCTTTCCAATATCCTGCATATCCATCTTCTCTTAAAGTAATTTTAGAGAAGAATGTATCTTTATACCATCTATAATCTGACATTGTTGGACAATATAATTTATTTAATTGGCTTGCTATTCTTTCTTTAAATATATTAGGATCTCCTATAAAGTTTTGAATTATAGTAAAAATGAGAGTTGCTACAGCATCTTGTTCTTGGGTTTCTTGTTTTATACTATTTAATATTAAATTTCTATCCTCATCTGTACATAGATTATCCCACCAACCCTTTAGTTGGCCTGTAAATCCTTGAATTATGGCTACGGCTGTATTTCTATCTGTAATTCCTTTAGTCTTATAAGCTGTTGCTGCCATATTCATTTGACAAGTTAAATCTAATATTTGTTGTTCACTCATTCTATCTATATTCCATTCAGCTATTTCTGTTCCTAAATAAACATTTTGACGCATATCCCCTCTTTCTTCAAATTGGACATCTGCTGGGGAAGGTCTAGAATAATAGTTCCTAAGTTTAGGATAATAATTTGATCCTCTTTTTAATTTATTAATTTCTAAATCATTATCTCTTTCTAAAGTATTAATTGAAACCTTTTCTATACTTAATTTTTCTAAATTTCTTCTTATTTCTTTTATTTTAAGATCAGTACTACTTCCTAATTGTATAGAATCTAAGTCTTTTTGTGAAACATTCATAATTTTATATATAGTTTTATCTATATTCTTTTTTATTAATTTGTTTTCAAAACTACTTTCTTCTTGAGAATTATTTTCTATTCTAGTTAAATGAGTAGAAATAGTATTTAACATAATATTAGAATAATTTAATTGATGATACAATTTTCTAATATCTTTTATTTCTATTATTTTTTCTTCTAATACATCTTTAAATGGTGACACTTCTATTTCTAGATTAGCAATATTAATCTTTACTCCTTTAGATGGAGGGTATTCTGACTCTACAATCTTGTCTTCTTTAGTCTTCTATACAGTTGTATTTCTAGTGATAGGATTAATTCTTTTTTCTTTATTGAAAATCCAATCAAAAAAATAAATATTAATTTCATTTTCTTCTAGATAATTATAATAATCTTGCCTAATTTTATCCCTTTCTTTATCATTATATGTATTAAAAAAAACCATTGTTGATTTTCTTTATTATATTCAACTAAGAAATCTTGTTTAATCCATTCTTTATCTATTTTAAATGGTTCTATTTCTCTAGTCAACCCATTTAACACCTGAGATCTAGTTGGAGAATATTTAGGTGAAGAATTATTATTATCTTGATATACGGGTTTAGATATCTTTGGATTGCTATTATCTAATGTTGTTAAATCTAAATCTATAGTTGATCCACTTATTGAGTATCTAGATGATTGTCCTTTATAAATCATATGTGGTTCATTTATGATTAATGACTGTGATCTATTTAGTCTTAATCTAATATTTGTACCATCTTCTATAATTTCTCTAATTTGTGTATTATGTATTTTAGGGGGTTCTAAAATATCTTCTATTTTCCATTCTTCAGGAATATTTTTTAAAACTTCATCATGATTTAATCTTTTTGGGACTTGTACTTGAGATTTATGTACGTTAGCTTCTACTAATATTGTTTCATCTTTATTAGATGCTCTTAAGGCTCTAAAATTGTAATTTATTTTTGTTACTTAATAATATATCCTAAATATTATTTGTACAGGGTCTGTTACTCCCTTAACAATATTATGGGGTACTTGTATATGTAGTTTTTTTTAAATACTAGTATATTTATTTCTTAAATTCATTGAAAAGTTTGGATAGCAATTAAAAAAGGATGGACCATCATGCAAATTACTCTCTAATATGGCTATTACAGAATCCCTAAATCTAACCAGTCGTGTGTCTCTTAATAACATTAATATTGGTGTATTTACCCCTAATCTATAATTATATTTTGCCGCCACTTGTATTAATCCTAAATGGATAAAATTAAATCCTTTCTTTGTGTGTTCATCTAATATAGTTTGTTCTAAAACATTTATTATTTTATTTTCTTCTGTTCCTGGATAACTATATTCCACAATATGTATTTCATCCTTATTTTTGTCCGGTGAAAATATGCTATGTTTTTTATAAACTTCACTTTTCCTTACTAAAGGTATTGACCAATTATGTAATGATTTCTCTATATCTTCTACCACAATTTTATCACTATTTACTATATTTATAGATTCTTCCATATTTACCGATTGTTGAGGAGTTCTTATAGCTATTTGCTTATCCTTATTTCCTCTTCCTATTTCACTCAGACTCCTAACTATATTAGTTATCTTACTTCTTGTTTGAGTTGTTGTTACAGGACCACCTCTTTCCATTTCTAGGCTAAACCAACAGACTTACCAATCTCACAACTGCCGGGACCACCTAGACACAAGAAGCTGACCAACGTATTCACACCTCTCAGTGCTACACTTAACTCTTTCAAGAAATAAAATAACTTTTATAGACAGAAATCTTTATAATATATTTGAAGGATACAAAGATATGCAAGATAACTTTAGAAACTCTTTAACAATACTTTGGTTTCTTAGTGGCTCTGATACCACTTACGGGAACTAAGCTTGGTACTAAAACATAAGCAAACCTGATATAATAAGTATTTTCAAATTCAATAATTAAACTTTCATGAATATGATCATTACAAAATTTAAAACTCTTATATATATTGATGATATGGAAAAAATCAACAGGTGTAAATATTTCCGAATTCATTTTTAGAAAACTTACTTAGATATTCTTGAAGGTAGGTCAGAAGGAAGATAGCAAGGAGTATTGAGCAACGAAAGATAAGTGAAGAAATATTGAAGGTAGAGTAAGATAGACAAAGGGTTGAGATAAAGACTGATGATAGATAGGAGTTAAGCTAAAAGGCTGATGCCTTCCTTATGTTATTCATACCTATTTATAGATACACACCTAGCTTCAGATTTATTTCCGGATTTCAAACTTAATACAAAAGTACTTAAACAGTAAAAAGTAAATAGTGCAAAATAGTACATCAAGTGTATTTACAGAAACATATATCTACAATAGTATCCTATCTTTTATCGACACTTTTTATTGGTTGTTGACTCTTCTAACTTCTTATCTTTATTTGGTCTGCCGACACTTTTGATTGGCTCTTGATGATTTCCATTATCCTTTTCTTTATTCGGAGAATTCCTCTTTGGTGAAGTAATCCAGCATATCCTTACTTTTATGATAAGGATTGGTACTGGAACTGCTTCCTTCATCCTTTATTGATTTTTGATCTTGTTGGATACCTTTCATCCTCTGTAACTTTTCTTCAAACTCTTCTTGAGATGTTTTCGTAGCTAATTCTGCCATTATTTGACTCTTCTGTGCGAGAAATAGAGCCTCCTTATCTGCATCTATGTCGATCTGGCCTCTTTGAACTTTATTATTATTGGCCCATTGAAGCATTTTCTCTTTACTTATTAACTTTATATCGAACTTCTTCCACCATTTGATCTTTACTTGTCTTGAGAAGAAATATAAATTTGTAACATTATCAGCTCTGACATAGGTATATGTCCAGCTCATTATCCAGGTTATTCCTTGAGAAGCTATAAAGGATAGAAATTTATACCCATCAACAAATGTGATATTGTCTCTAAAAATTTTGTATAATTCTTCTACTTCTAGTGGAAAAATCTCTCTCATGGGGCCGAAATTATAGAACCATCTAATAAACCATTTTGGAAATTTTAAGGATATTCCTTTTGTAAACCAGAAAAACCAAGAGTGTTTATCTGGTTTCAAGTATAAGATATTATTCCAGGCGGTCATGTAGTCATAATAAGTGTATTCTTGAGGAACAAAGGTTCTGGAAAATCTTTTGGGCTTATGTAAAGGTTGGCCCCAATCAAGGTCTAAAAGAACATTAAGGATCTTTAGTTTAGAGAATTGAACTATACCATTATTGTCTTCATTATGAACCAATTCTATTGAGTCTGTATCAATCAGAATAAATTCATAAAAGATTCTGGTTTTATTGGTATCTGGACAAGGATATGGAAGATCTTGAGGAAATATTTTATTAGCTAAATCTATAGGAGGTAGTTTTAGCTAGTGTTTCTCAGCTATCATTATAGACAGGGTGTTTTCTTTTTTAATATAATCGGGTTCGGTATCTGTATTGGTTTGAAAGGTTTGTATCTGGGGTTTTGAAGAAGCTAGTTTATCAAAATCTCTTGGTCCTACTAGTGTATTAATAGATAGATAGATAGATAGATAGATAGATAGATAGATAGATAGATAGATAGATAGATAGACAGACAGACAAAGAGACACACAAAGAAACAGAGAGAGAGAGAGAGATAGATAGATAGATAGATAGATAGATAGAGAGAGAGAGACAGATACACATACAAACAGACAGACAGATAGATAGACCGACAGACAGACAGACAGATAGGCAAATAGACAGGTAGATAGATTGATAGATAGATTAAAATAAAGATATAAAAAAAGACATTACAAAAATCAAAAAATGATTTTTAGACTTTTACTGTGGTAATTTTTAAATTTTTTTTATTTATTATTATTATTCTTTTATTTTATTTTAAAAAATTATAATAAATAAATTGTTTGGGGCCATTTTCCATTTTCTACATCATTTCAGCAAATATTGTGAACAGTGTTCTGGTAGTAGTTGTCTATTATTTCTGTTATTGTTGTGATTTCTGTCACTGATGAGTCAAATCGTGCATGACTAGGTCCAAACCAAATGACTTGCATTGATATCATCCTTAGATAGATAGGACATTTCACAATTTGAGCAGAGATAATAGAAGTGTAGTTCTGGATAGTAGTAAGCATTATGTTTCTTAGTTTTCTGTTTATGAAACCTTCTTTTTCTAATTTTGAACATTCTAATTTTGAAATTGTTGTTGATACAATGGTTAACAACAATCGAACTCTTAAGGAATTAACTACACCTGATGTTGTTTATCAACCTTGGTGTATTCAATATCCTGAGACAGAGGTCAGTTATCAACGAAAATCTGGATTAATCCATTTGCTTCCAAAGTTTCATGGTCTTGCAGGTGAAGATCTACATAAACATCTTAAGGAGTTTCATGTAGTGTGTTCCACCATGCGACCACATGACATTCATGAGGACTATGTGAAGATGAAAGCATTTTCATTCTCTCTGGATGGGGTGGCTAAGGACTAGTTGTACCTTCAACCAGATCCTATCAACACTTGGACAAATATGAAAAGAAGATTTTTAGAGAAATTCTTCCCTGCATCAAGAACAGCATTCATCCGAAAAGAAATCTGTGGTATAAGGCTGCTACCTGGAGAGACATTATATGAGTACTGGGAGAGGTTCAACAAGTTGTGTGCTACCTGTCCTTACTATCAAATAAGTGAGCAATTATTGATCCAATATTTTTATGAAGGGTTGATGTTAATGGACAGAATATGATTGATGCAGCTAGTGGAGGCGCTTTAATGGACAAGACTCCCATTGCTGTAAGGCAATTGATTTCCAACATGGCAGCAAATTAC
This sequence comes from Glycine tomentella, assembly GCA_007407185.1. Lineage (NCBI taxonomy): Eukaryota > Viridiplantae > Streptophyta > Magnoliopsida > Fabales > Fabaceae > Glycine > Glycine tomentella. Next base: position 74,170 of record PYAF01003110.1, read on the forward strand.
CAACGATTTGGTACTAGAGTAGCTGCACCATCCAAGGATGCTGCAAATGAAGTATTTGTTTCTACGGTTGTTGATAACCAGAGGTTGAAGAATAAAGTGACATAATTAACATCCCTTGTGAGACAACTTGTCGTTGGTCAACAACAGAATGTGATGGCAGCCAACAACCAAGGTTGTATGGTATCTGCTATGCGCCTGACCATCCAATAAATATATGTCCTTCTCTCCAAGAAACAGAACAGACTGTCGAAGTTTCTGTCATACAACTTGGATAACCATTCAAACCTCAACAACAACATTTATAACCGTTGTTGGAGAAATCATCTGAACTTGAGGTATGGTCCTCGTCCATAACAACTGCAACCATTCAAACAACAACAGTATCAACCCTTCACCAGCAAATACCAAGCTCCCTCGTTCAAACAACAGCAACAATTACAACAATTTGCACCTACACCTGCACAACCTGTGCAGAGTAGTTTTGGACCTTCCTTGGAGGGACTTGATGAAGCAAATGGCAACCAGCAAGTTTTAACAGAATATGAGTGCCACCATCCAAGATCTGCAGACTCAGATTGGACAGTTAGCTACAACTAAGTCTTGAATTCTTTCTGTTGCTGGGGACAACAACTTTCAAATCTGGGAATTGTTTGATGTGTTGCAAACACATCTTAGTTTTAGGTTAGTTTTAGGGTATAATTTAGTTAAATAATTAGGAAAATAGAATAAGAATAGTTAGTTTATCAATTTATTTGTTTTTAATTCAATTCATTACCATTTGAACAGTTTCAGGCTTAAAAGAGGAGAATCAAGGCCAAGAAAAGAAGAAAACTGAGTTCAAGGTCCCGCGCGGATCGCGTCAGATCCCGCGCGGGTCGCGCCACTTGTAAATTAACAGACCTCAGACTTGAACAAGCCGCGCTAGTCGCGCCGAACTCCGCGCCAATAGCGCCAGATCAAGGAAGGCCAACCTGTTAGCTCGAACAACTCGTGCCATTCGCGCCATTACCACGCGATCAGCGCTAGGCATTCGAAGCCGCCACGCGGATCGCGCCAGAGTCACGCTGTCAGCGCCAAGAATTCTAGTTTCAACCCATTCAGCTCGAAGACTCCACGCGATTAGCGTGGAGTACCGCGCGATCAGCGCCGTTGATTCGAAAGGTCCACGCGGTTAGGGCGGAGTCGCGCGCGGGTCGCGCGAGAGAGATCCAGTTGCCTGCTTTAACCTTATTTGTTTCGAATTTTAGCACAGAAATAAGATTTGTTACCTTAATTAAATTATCCTATAAATATAAGGCCTCTGAGGACTGAAGATGATACCTTTTTATCATCCATTATTCATCTAATACATTCTCTCCATCCTTCTAAACCTCTGAAAATCAAGAATCAAGGCTAGGGTTTCAGCACAACTATGTATTCAACAGCTTTGATGTTCTTGAGGCCTATGGCAGGCTAAATCTTGTATTGTGGGAAGGCCATGAACTGATGTGAACTTCTCTGGAATTTGAATGGTATTGAATAATAATGTTTTGATTGTTTTATTCTATTCTGCACTTATTTTCTATTCTTATTTGGAATTGATCACTCTGATTAAGTAGCTAGAGTTAGGATTCGCAATGGGGACGTTGGGATTCTAATTTCTGACCTGTTTAGAGTAACAGTTGTTCATCACCTAGGGATAGGGATGCGTGGCTGCAGAAACTATAATATGATCTTTTAAATGCTTAAACTGATAGATTTCACTAAGGAATTAGGTTTTCGATTTAGGTTAAAGGGTTAATTCACTAAGGAATTAGGGGTTAACTAATCTAGAAAAGGCTTATTCTCTGAACAATCATAACAATAAACCCATATGATCTCTAAATGCTTAGTTTGACAGAATCGATAAAGGATTAGGGTTCTCGATCGAATTAAAGGGTTGAATCGCTAGTTATCTAGGATTTACGAATTTAGGAGAGATTTATTATTTGTGTAAATTAAACTAACAAACCAGTCAAGTGAAAGAGGAGGGATCAGAGGGATTGCGCCTGACCACAATTATTCGTCCATTGGTAAATTCTCAATTTGATTTATTGTTTCCTTTAATTTCTGTTTTTGCACTCAACAACCAATTCAATCCACAACAATTCTTTTCAACAATTTCTGTTTTCTTTACTTTCAATCACATTGATTCCTCATTACTGTGAACATCACACCAATCCCTATGGAGAATGATACTCACTTACCTGTTTTATTACTTGAAAACGATCGGTGCACTTGCCGTGGTGTGAGCGTATTAAAAATCGCTAACCAGTTTTTGGCGCCGTTGCTGGGGATTGGCAAACGGATTTTACAGTAATTTTAATCTTGTGATTGGAATTTTTGTTACTAATCGCTTATCTAAGTTTTATGCGAGGTTCAGTTAGTTCTGAGGATTTACAGTTTGATCCAGAAATAGAAAGAACAATCCGAAGGAGACTAGCTAGACAAAGAAGGAGAGAAGCTGAAAACTTTGACTTTGATTCACTTCCTGAATTAGAGTCTGAAGAAGAGATGGCTGAAGAACAACCTAATCAGCCGAGACGGAGACCGGAAGATGAACTAATGGAGGATATTCTAGCTCCTATGTTCACAAGACCTAACTCCAGTATTGTGAGGCCACCAATATAAGCTAATCACTTTGATATAAACCCTTCATTGATAGCATTGGTGGAACGCAGTCAATTTGGAGGAGAGGACTTTGAAGACCCACATGACTTCATTGACAGATTTCTTAGAATCTGTGACACTATAAGACACCAAGGGGTCTCAGATGATGCAGTGAGATTAAGCTTATTCCCTTTTGTTGTTAAGGGAAATGTATTGAGATGGCTGAACCGTCAAACATCAAATAGCATCTCAACTTGGGAGGACTTAGTCTCAAGGTTCTTCGCAGAATACTTTTCCATGGATAAATATAATCGGTTGGTGAATGAAATCACCAATTTCACTCAGAATGGAAGAGAATCCCTTTGTGCTGCGTGGAATAGATTCCAAGAGTTGATTAGGAGGTGTCCACAATATGATATGCCTGTAGGTAAGCAGGTACGTATATTCTTTAATGGTATGACTCCTGACACTCGTATGATTG
>PYAF01003110.1:94988-109919 GCA_007407185.1 Glycine tomentella
ATGTATGAAATTTTGTAACTAGCAATTTCGCAAAACGTGTTAGAAATATTCGACTTCGTATAATTAATTTTTAATTAAACACAATTATGAAGAAAATTTTTCTGTAAATTAATAAGCGTAATCAGTTACATACGAAATAATTAATTAAAAATGAACATAATACGTAGTTGTTGTAATAAGAAACATAGTCGTTATAGCTTTTCTTTGTGTTAACTGACAAAGGATTCAAATTTGTGTTTAGATCTTACTTCTCTTTTTGATATGTCAAGAAAATTATTTTTCCATCTTCTGATAAAGTTTTTCAGAATAGCACTTTCAATCAAATATGGGGAAATATTCAAATATTCATTACTGCTCAATCAAGGGCAACAACTTCGCTATCCCTTATCTATTTTTAGGTAAATCCACATCAGAAGATAAACATGATTTCAGTATAAGAAAAAGTTCAAAATTTCTAAAAACACAATTCAACATCCCTTCTTTTGTTATTTGCTTCTACATGTATCATGTGAAAAAATGAGCTAATTACAAGACACAACTATCAAACTTAACAAAGCTAATTGTCAATTGTGATGACAATGGATGTTCCAGGAGGTTCAAGGCAACATGCATCCTTACAAGTAAGAAATGAGAAATTAGAAAGCTCCATGAAGCCCATATATGTTCAAATCTTACCATCTCACAAGATCATGCAAAGTTATCTTATATGCTTATCAGTAAAAGTATCCACAAGATTATCGAAAACAATCCATCAACTTCAATGCCAGCCTTGGTAACACATGTCGAAAGCACTAAATGATAAACTACCACGTTCCAGAAAGCATGGTTGGCAAAGAAAAATGTCATTGGAACATCTACAGAAAATGGGAAAAATCATTCCACGATTTACCAAGATTGTTGTAAGCTATACAGTCATTTCTTCCTAGTATGGTCGTAGAGAAGGAAACACTGACAGTGCCTCCACAACAAGGTCAAACAGTAGAGGGTTTCGTGAAATTCCATATTCTTTTTTGAGTTTCAAACCATGGATTGATGGGTTTCAATATTGCAAGTCCGTTGTTCAAGTCGATGGAACCTGGTTGTACAGAAAGTACAAGAGGACTCTCCTTGTGGTATGTGTTATGCATTTGACACATTGCACAGAATTACATGAAGAAGTTCAAGAACAATGACATAAAAAAAACTAATTATCACTATGATGAGTGCCAAACTTCTTTCTCTTCATAGTAAATATCACTTAATTTTCTATTATTCACAATATTGAAATTTTATGTTTATAACTACTCAACATATGTAAGGACGGAGCCTACGATCAATCACTATTACAACAATCTAAAGGAGATTCTGTGAGAAAAGTGGACTCTCACATCAGATGGTGGAGAAATATGGTGACACATGACCACCAATCTTGTTGAGTCAATCAATTCAATACTCAAGAAAACAAAAAAGTCTACCAATATGTGCACTAGTAAAATCAACATATACAAGGTGTAATACCTTGTTCAACCAAAGAGGGAGACAAGTTGCAACAATAATTACATTTGGCCAAGTTTATATAGAAGTACTAAACAAGGCTATGGAAGATGCACAAAGAAAGGAAAACTCTCACATTGTTCATGAGTTCCATCGATTAACCCAAGAGAGGTGCAGCTAGCTGAAAATTTCATAGTTAGGCTGGATCAAAGGTAGTGTGTGACTGTGACAAATTCCAAAAGGTGCACATACCTTGTTTGCATGTCGTTGCTGCTTGTAAGCATACTCACCATGAGTATAGGGCCTACATACATTTTGTGTATACGTTGGAAAGTGTTTCCAATGAGTACAAATGATTGTTTGGCGAATTTCGCAACAAAGCATAATGGTCATAGTGTCATAAACCACGAATCTACCCCAACCCAAAGATGTTAAGAAATTATAAAGGTCGTCTATTTTCATGTTGTATGCACATCAAAATGGATGAGAGAACGAGGATAACAAAAAAGATGTTTCGTGTGTTGCATCCGAGGCCATTCCAAAAGTAAATTCCCTCACTGTGTAGGTTCAATCCAACAACGTTAATTTTATGCCTTATTGTTGTAATTTAAAATTTCGTTGTATTGTTTGAAATTTAAATATTTTGTTCTATTTTTGTAATTTTATCTCTATTTCATCTTAACTTAATCTTTTTTTTAGTTCAATTAAAGATGTTGGTTAAATATGTATTTTATCAAGCAAAGAAATTAAAAATAAAATGGAAATCCATTCTTGAAAAAATGAAGAAAAAAAATGAATACAAGTGTATATATGAAAAATATTAACAATAACATGTACAAAATAAAATTTATTTTTTTAAGTTAAATTAAGGAATTAAGTTGTTGATTAATTATCTATTTTATTAACCAAAGACAATGAAAATACAAAGGATTTTCACTCTTGAAAAAATGAATAAACAAAACAAATGCAAAAAATTAACAATAAAATATGCAAAATAATATTTAATATATATATATATATACGCAATTAAGAAAATGGAAATACAAAGGATTTCCATGCTTCAAAAACTATATATAGACAAAAAAATATGCAAAAATTAACAACATATGCAAAATAAAAATTTTTATAAAAAAGATCCATATATACAATTAATAAAACAATAAAAAAGAATATAAAAATGTATGAAAAAAAATTAAAAAACACAGTTAAGAAGTTGGTTTCCAAGGAATCGATTTCTTAACTGGTTTAAAAAAATAAATAGAATGGCACAATTAGAAGTCAATTTTCTAGGAATGAACCAATTTCTCAACGCAAAAAAATAAAATAAAAGTAGTTAAGAAATCAGTTCGTGAACCGATTTCTTAACTCATGCAGGAAAAAAAAACACTTGTGCAAATGAGAAATCGACTCCTAGGGAACGATTTCTCATCTAGCACAAAATAAAAATGGCGATGTATTATTTAGGTAATTTTTTAATTTTTTTGTATTTTAGGGGGGGAAGCTCCCAAAATGAATTTATTTAAATAAAATAAAGAAAAACCAAATTTGTTTTTGTTTTGTGAATATATTTTAGCGTATGAAAGAAATATGGTACCAAATTGAATCTGTTTTTAAAATAAAGGACGAATTGACACTTCTAAAAATAAAACAACTTAATTAAATATTTTTAAAAATTAAATAACATAATTGAACTTTTTAATAATAGGATCTTGTTAACCCATGTCTTTTGGACATTGGTTGATGAAATAAAAGGAAACAATGTTTATTATAAAAATTATAGGATAGCGTAAAAAAATCATCAACATCATAATTTTACATATTTTAATAAAAATATTTTTTTAAAATTTATTAACCAATATCTTAAGAATACTAATTAGTGATTAGTGTTTGTCTAAATAATAGTAAGACTAAATTAAACTTAAAAAATAAATTTAAAGATCAAGATAATAATTAAGCTTCTTTTTTCAAGTTCAAATAAAGGAATTTTGAAAATATCACAACCTTCCAACAATATCCATTAAGATCCATTGATTGTTGTTATTGTATCCTCAGCTAGGGAATGCCAAGCATGGATCATCCATTTTCTAGGAACCTCAACACCCCCATCTGTCGCTCTTACCTTCACTGCACGTGGGGATGGTTTTACACATCTGATGTATGAGCTGGCAAATGTACCATTTTGGTTCTTGTTTAACATTTTTCACTAACCAAATTCAATTAAGAAAATAACAATGCACAGACACCTACTGACATAAACCAATAATCAAATAGAATCCTGCGGTGGGCTCCGGGTACCGAGGTATGCAAAACAACCCCTGTTACTTAATGATCATCGATATTATGTTATGTTGATCAATTGAATAAAGCTAAATTAATGGTACGGTTGAAGCTTCTAATTCAAAAAGTTTTGGATGTCTCTAGCTTTTGTGACACAAATAAATACAAGCTTCATATTCCAGAATGTCATTAAGGGCCCTCATTGGTTCAAATGATGTCATGTGCATGTTGATATCTAGATATTGTTATGGTGTGCATGCATCTGCAGACATGCATATATTCCTGAATTATATAAGGGAATAGGCACAATCTCCTTTTAGTGAACCAGCAGCCATATTATAGGTTGCAATCAGTAGGCAATAGGCACACAAACCTATTGTCCTTAAGGATTGAAACATTTTACTGATTAGTAATAAATTTGATTGTGAATTGTGATTCTCTTATGTGCATGGTCTTTGTCTACTTAGATTTTGGCTTGTCCTAACTTGCTTCTAATAATATATCCTAACCTTCAATTGTAAGGTATTTAACAAAAATATTGTTAATTTGATTTTACAATGAAACTAGACTATAATGTAACTAACTAGTAATGGAACATAGATTACAACCTCACAATGTTTCTAAATATACAAAAAAAATTGTGGAAAAAGATTTGAGTTTGATTTTCACATTGTACAATCATTAGAGAGGAACATAAAATGTTAAGTATGACTAAGTTCGAGAGTAATAATTAGTCTCGTAATTGACTTAAAAGATTAAAGTTTGTGGAATACCTTAGAGTTCTATTAGGAATCCTTTTGTGACTACAATTGTGGCTGCTTTGTAATTTTTCAATATTTATAAGAATTGCTACTGCGATGACACATAAAATTAAAGTTCTAAGCTTGTTAGATTTTTTCATCGATAAATGTTAATTGTTGATTTAACAGTTTTTATTAGGAGGAGGAATATAACCTGTGATATTTTTTCATTTATCTTCTTTTTTAACTATCCAACCAACATTATATCTTCTTTCTAAGCTTGTTAGACTAATGGATAAGAGTTGTCTATAATGGTTTTGGAAGTACCAAGACAATTATTTTGATACATGTTGGAGTACAAGTGTGAGGTAAAGTCTCACATCGTATAGGAATGAAAAGATTGAACACCATATAAGTAAAAGAAAGACCCATAAACTAGAGTTTTAAGATTTTGGGTTAAAATATGGTGTCAAGTTCACTTATATGATTACTCATAACTCATTGATATAAATCTCTCTTATATATATCCCCTCGATTGCACAACATTACAAGATACAAGACAATTTTATAATTTGACTAGCCCAGTTCAAGTCTATTTCTCCTGCAAACATGACATGTTAATGACAAGGATCCAAACAAGGATACCCATGTTCCTAATTAAGCCTACCGTTTAATTTACATTCTCTAAAATGAGCAGCTATGCACCATAGTTTAACTGTCAATATTATATCTCAAATATGTAATTCTAGAAAAGCATGCACCAGTTGTGGCCTGGCTACCCTCTTACAATGCAATTAGGCAAAAACAGTAACATTTTGAATTGCTAGCTTTTAAAGCAGATCGAATCTATCTATTGAAAATACATAAAAAAAGGTGTTTTTTTATCATCAACAAATGTCTGCATGAAATGAATTTTCCATGTTATTGGTGCATGAAATGAATTTTCCATGCTATTGGTGTATCCATTATCACGTGATATGTACATGGTACTCAAGGCTAAAACAACTAAAATCTATGTTTTAAGTCTACTAACAGAAATATATTTGCTATTAGTTCTTATAAAGTAAAAAATGTCACTTGACAAAAATATCAGTGTTAGGAAAAAGATCTAACATATATTTCTTTCTTTTAAAGTAAAATATTTTCTCTTTAAATTTGTTTTAGGTCCCTTTCACTGTTAAGCTAGCCTTGGATATGGAAACAAAAGGTTAATAATTAGGCCCTTTGTTTGCAAATTAAGACACTTCCAATCGTCTTCCCTTGCTTGAATTTTTTTTGTAGAAACTAGAGACTTATTTTTATAAGTTTGGAATCCAATTGTATCACAACTCTGCATATAAACATCAGTGACAAGTTGTTCCCTTGGGTTGTTTCTTAGTTGTATTTTCCCATATTCTAATGCCTCCACATGTAACTTAATTTCTCCTGTCTCTCAGACAACTCCTCAGAAAACATAAAAATGAATTGAAAATAAATTATTTGTCAGAATCTAACAGTAGGAAATTTCAGCCAAGCCACACGATTGTAGGATCTCAATATATAATGCACAAGCTATATAACCAACCTCTCCATAGCCTCAAGCACAATACCTTCAGAAATCTAAAACAATGATGGCCAAGTTTCTTTTCTTGTTCTTTCTTTTAGCAAATACCCTTTTGAGTCTAACCAATGCTAGAAACCAACCTCAAATCATTTTCCAATCTCTTTCAGCACCATCTACAAACCCTCCTGCTCAGAGTCCTTCTATTGGCCAAAGACCACACACATCAGAACCCTCTATTGGAAGTAAACTTGGTAAGCACCAACATAACCAAATCAGGTCCTCTGACATTAAAAGTCCTACTCCATCTGAAGCACCACAAAGTGAAAAGAATATGCACTCTATTTCTGATGGGAGCATTCCTAGTCATCAGAGAACTTCTATTGAACCACATGATGAAGCGGTTTTGGGTTCTCATCATGGCCAGGTCCATTTGTTGAAGCACCACCACCACCACCCCAAGTCCATTGCTGGAGCAGGAGTCATTCTTGCAGGGCTTGCAGCCACATTTTTAGTGTCAGTTTTCTGTTATATAAGAGCTACTAGAAGGAACAAGATAGAAACAACAGCTTAGTACTCATGAACCTTTTGTTTTCTTCTTTTTCTTCCGTGTCTCACTTTCTTGTGTTTATACATGCATAGTGTAAAGGAAACTAGTGAATAGAATATGATTTGCAAGCTACATTTGTTCAAATGAAAATTAGCAACTCTTTCTAATTCTAACAACAGTAATACCCTGCTGAAGGAAAAGTTCAACTGTTCAACTAATCTAAGAGAGGCTGTCTCCATGTGTTATTCAAATTATATTAACAATCCATTTTGGTCATAATTCATTATGATTGATTCGGTGAAACTTGAACTGAATTTATAACCAATTTGAAAAAGGTTTTCAATAATAATTGTAGGAGAATAAAATAAAATGAACTTGAAAAATAATCAAACTGAACCTATAAATTATAAAGAAAAAAACATGTTTAGTCTCTATATTTTCATTCAACTCAACTCAAGAACCTTCAAAGGAGAAGTCCTTAAATCGTTGGATAAGAAAATGTTAATCTCATATAACGTCAAACAGAGATTACGAATGGGTTTGCGATGGTATTTATATCTAGCATCTAGGTAACCAACTTAAAAGTCCTAATCTGAATTTTTTTTGTCCATAAGAATCAAATTCAAGTATCATAGAATTTACAATAATTCACACATAATACTCAACCAGCTAGATCCCCTTAGTAATCAGAGTTTAAACACAAATTAGGCCTATGGCAGCTCAAGTACAAGAGAAATGTGAAAAAAGGGAATTGTTGTTGGCACTACTTACTTTTGTTCATGGCACTATTCATGTGTTTACTTTTTACCCATATTCTAAAACTGTCCTATTATAAATTGCACAACAGAAACATGTTTTCATTGTGCAATTAGAAGGTGAAAAAAAATATACAACAAAAGTACATTTTTGTCGTGCAAGTGCACAACAAAGTGTACTTTCATTGTGTATTTTTTTCACCCCCAATTGCACAATAGAAACACATTTTCGTTGTACATTAGTAGTAAAAAATGGAAACGTATTTTCGTTATGGTTTTTTTTTCCATCCCCCATTTTCTCAACATAAACATGTTTTCGTTGTATAACTACCAATGTTTTCCGTTGTTATTTTTTATGCACTTTTACGAAATGGAAACATGTTTCCGTTGTATACCTACACAAGGAAAACACGTTTTCATTTTATAAATTGATTTGCAAAATAAAAAATAACAACAGAAACATGTTGTGTGAAGAAAAAAGATTACCACGTTGGGTAGTCTAAGGGAGATGAGAGGGAATAGAGAAGAGATGGAAAAGTGATGAAGAAATGAGAGAGCAAGGGAGAGGGTTGGGTGTGTTATGAAAGAGGAAGAGGGAAAGTGAGAGAGGAAGGGAGAAAGGTTGGGGATGTAGGAAAAAAAAAGAAGGGTAGAATGGTCAAATTTTTATGGTTGGTAGTACCAATAACAATTTAGGTAGTGGGAATAGTTGTTTGCGTGCAAAAATAGTTAAAATATAGTGCTCTCTCACTATAGTATGTGTTGAGCACATCTAGGGTGCACTTAAAGCGCAGGTGGACAAAGAACACAACAAAATCTCCAAATGGGGGTGTTGAAGCCCAAATTAATGTGCTTAGTTAAGGCACTTGTATTAGAGTATAAAATTTGTTAGTTTGTTAAGAAATTAGTTATACATGGTTAGCCCAATTTATAAACTCTATAAATAGAAAAATGGTCATTCATTTTAGTATCTTTTTCAATCAATTTAATATGTTACCCCTTGGGTATCAATATGATTTTTATCTCTCTTATCAATTTGATCTTCATATCTTTGATCCATGGGTTCTTAACAACTTGCTCACAAGCATCTAGGCATTGAGCCTTATTTCTTGAAGTGCAGGTCAAGGTTCAAAAGGCCTACAAGACCAAGAGGCTCGTATTAAAAATCCAAAAGGGCTAAAAAGCCCAAAAAGCCCATAGGGCTAGGGATGACCCGTGGGTCCTAAGTTTAATATTTAGACATACTTTTTAATACTCAAGTCAAGGTCAGTCAAAATCAACCCCAAATAAGGTCAGCCAAAAAATAGCCTCAGCCAAGGTCGGTCAAAACAACCCTGACGTAGGTCGCCCAAAAAAACCTCTAGCCAAAGTTGGCCAAAATTAATCGTAAACGAAGCTTGCCAAAAAAATCCTTGGTAGAGGTTGGTTGAAAAAAACGCTGACCAAGGATGACCAAAAATAGCCTTGGCTGATATCAACCAAAATGAACCTTAATCATGATCGACATAAAAAGTCTCAGTTGGGGTTGGCCAAAAACAAACTTAATTAAAGTAGGTCGAAATTAAAAATAGACTAGGTCGGCCAAAAATAATCATGGTCGAGCTAGGACAAAACTAACCCTAGTTAAGGTTAGCCAAAAATAGTCCTAGCTAAGAACGATTAAAAATAACCTTGGTCGAGGTCGGCAAAAAATAACCCTAACAAAAGTTGGCCAAAATTAACCGTAGAAGAAGTTGGCCAAAAACAGTCTCGGCTGAGATTAGCCAAAGTTAACCCTAGTCAAAGTTAGCCGAAAATAGCCTTGGCCTAGGTAGGCCAAAAATAACCCTAACTGAGGTTGGCTGAACTTAACCATACACTAGGTCAGCTGAAAATAGCCTTGGGCGAGATAGGCCAAAATTAACCTCAGTCGAGGTTAGTAAAAAATAACCTTGGTCAAGGTCAACCAAAAATAACCCTAGTCAAGGTTGGTTGAAATTAACCTTCGTTCGATCAACCAAAAAGAGGCACGTCGAGGTCAACCAAAAACAACCTTGGTCGAGGTCGACAGAAAATAAGCCTAATTGAGGTCAGCCAAAAAGAGTTTTGCCAAGGTTGACCAAAAACAACCTCGATCAAGGTCGGCCAAAAATAGACGTCAATAGAAAATAATCGTTGTCAAGGTCAACAAAAGACAACCATGGCTGAAGTTAGTCAAAAATAATCCTAGTCAATGTTGGTCAAAAACAACCCTAGTTGAAGTCAGTCAAAACGCCCCCAACCAAGGTAGGCTAAAAATAGTCATGATCGAGGTCAACCAAAAACAACTTTAACCGAGGTCACCCAAAAATAGCCTTAGTTGAGGTTGATTGAAAATAGCCGCAGTCAAGGTTGGCCAAAAACGACTCTGACTAAGGTTAGCCGAAAATTGCCTTGACGAACATCTTTAAAAAATGTTTCGGTTAAGGTCAATAAAAAATAATCAAGTCGAGATAGTTATCATTTCAAGTATCAACGGCAATTGGACTATCAATAATGTATATCAATTGATGAAAACAAAATTAATTTTACCAACTAAAATCACAATTTCAAACAATTTGTCCAAAGTTCAAACACATTTTTATCAATATTTCATAACATTGAAAGAGCCAGGAGGCCCAAACCCAATACAAGGCCCAAGGGGGTGGCTCAACGGTCAAATAAAGATCTCACACAACACCCACTAAAGGTTGAAGGCACTAACACAAAGCATCTAAAAAGACCTCTTCCTAGCTTGATTTGGTGTATTACATTCTCAGAAAACATGTGTTTTATTTTTTGTACTTTCAGTAAACTTGGTATTTGTTGTTATACTTTCAAATCAATGAATTTGGTCCCCCAACTATAAGAAATTACTGAATTTGTTGTCATTTTAAAATATAGTATCTATAGTAAATTTAAACCCCAAAACATGATTAGCATTTACTAGAGGTTTTAAGCTGCTACAAAGTGATCACACCAGAGCTACCAAAATTTCATATTTCCACATCCCAAACAACTTGTTCTTCTTGATTTCTAGCAAGCAAGAGCAAAAATTGAAGTAAAACTCCCAAATTATAATTTAACAGATGATTTTTTTAACTTTGCATTCTATCTATTTCTCAATCACATGGAAGCTAAAGGAACAATGAAAAGCATGATCATTATGAAGTTTTTAACAAACACCCGATGTGCGTGTTGGAAATCGACAATCACACACAAATCTAAAAAACAGAAAAGAGAATAGGGAAGAGAGATATGACACAGTAGTTTACCCTGGTTCACCCAATGTAGGCTACGTCCAGCTTGTCTGTATTATAATCACCTCACCGCCACTCGTTACAAGTCACACGGTTTACAAGGGGAATATAAATAGGATTAAAAGAAACCCTAACAGTAGCTATTCATGGGCCCTAGCCCAAACTACTAATAAAAGTAAAATATTACAAATAATCAGAGGCCCACAACAGTACCTAGCCTCTACGGGCCTGGGGGTGCTGCCTCCCGGACCCCCACCGGGGCGGCTTTCCCGGACCCCCAGTTGGCTTTCTGCTGACCCTGCCAACAAGAAGGGTTGTCATCTGACTGCAAAAGATGAGCCATATCCAACAGTGCGATGATGTAGGTTTCTAATCAGATCTTAGATTTCCACCTCTAAGATGCAATGCATTGGGTATCACTTGAATCACATCCAAAACATGCAATTTGAGATGCATTAAGAAACCAAATCTACATGCCTCTCAAATCAACTCAACCCTCCATCTTCTCATAAACCACATTTCCAACCACACTCAATCTTGGTATTGAAGTGGTGCATGCACCATAAATATAGCAATGTATTCGCCACTATGGGCTACACGTGCTCCTCTAGCTGCCCCAGCGTGTGCATCACCACCTCTAGCCTCAGTGCTATGAAGCCTGTGAGCGACCTTGCCAATGTTTTGAGGGATCTGAATTTCTTGTAGTTAGGCTTCGTGCATGCAGTCACGTTGGGCAAGATTCGGTGGCTAAAATTATTCTTTTATTTTATTAATTGTATAGAATTTGCAGTTGAAACTTTGACGCATTCACATAGTCAACTAATGGTGAATGTTTGATGAAGATCAGACGGATCATATTTAACTCATAGCTTAGACTTAAAATAACCAGCCAAAATATAAACCAATCTTCATTTAACAGTCCAGATTTGCAACTGCGTGATTGCGTGAATGTAGCAAATCCAATTCCGTATAGAAGTTGAGAAAATAATTGAAGGTTAAGATTCATGACTGCATGATTGCATGAATGCCGAAAATCCAAATCCATGAGTGCATGTTTTTGACAGTTTATATCTGTCAAAATTTGTACTTCAAACTACCTTAATGTGGACTCCATTAGCAACACTAACACCATTAAAGGGCAGGGACCAAATCTGGATGTTTTTATAAAGTTGGAGAACCAAATTCATCAAATATAGGGACTAAGACCAAGTTTGGATAAAATTAAAGTACTTACTGGGAAACATATTTTTCATACATTCTCTTAAAAATAAAAGTTTTTTGAATAATTACGTATCAATATTTTTTGTTTATAGAAAATGTTTTGTATAACATGATATTATAATTATATTGATATTATTTATTTTAAAATATGCCTTAATTTAAGTTTTATATTTCTTATATTTTATGACATAATTATAAATAGTATTAAGATTGATATTTTACATTCAATAGTCAAGTTGACCCAATTTTGTCCCATATATTTTGAGTTGTGATTGAGTTAGGGTTTGAGTTAAAAAAAAAATGACTTGATAAAATTTCATGTCAAGCAAGGAAAAAGATAAACTTGTCCCAACTCGTCATTTGCTCACCCTTAGGTTTGATCCATTATCTGGTTCAAGAAAAGAAAAAGAAAATAACACCAATTTGTCCAAGAAAAATGTGTTTTTGTTGGTGTGAATCATGCATAGGTATAGTGTTGTTTTACTATTTAGTTCAAAGTCATCAATAATTTGTTGCTGTCAAATTTTTGGCTTATTGGCTGATCAGGCGGATTTGGCAGTAATAAACAAAGTAGTTACAGAGAATTTTAATGTTGTTAGTGTGATTAAGTCAAAACATTTTTGTCTAAAGTAGAATAATTTGAATTCGTTGAATAGGAAGCCTTTGATCCACTTTCTGAGAGCACTAAATCATTTGATTAAAAAAAGGTGGAAAAAAGGTCATAA
This sequence comes from Glycine tomentella, assembly GCA_007407185.1. NCBI lineage: Eukaryota > Viridiplantae > Streptophyta > Magnoliopsida > Fabales > Fabaceae > Glycine > Glycine tomentella. The sequence continues at coordinate 107,527 of PYAF01003110.1, forward strand.
CACCAGCACTTGAACGCTTACTATTACTGCTTCAGGTTCACTTATATATTTTCTTAGGATTGGCTACCATGACGTTCTTGTTTGGAGTCATTTGTTTATCACAGAACAAGACCCCTCAGGTTTTTGGCTTATTTTCACATTTTAGCTTCAAGCTAGCTAGAAAATCCCTTGGAGTGATGAAAAATTTTGAAGTTATTTTGGCTAAGTCGTTAGTTTTGCTCCAAGCAAAAAATCCTCAAAATGCTCTCTGCCAAATTTTTGGCTTAGCCGCACATTTTAGCTTCAAGCTACAAAACCCCTGGGAGTGATGAGAAAAATATTAAAACATTTTGTTGCGTTGTGAGTTTTAGCTTCAAGCGAAAATAATTCAAATAAATGTCATATTTTTGGCTTTGCCAAACTGTTAATCTTTAAGTGAATTTACCCTTGAGAGTGAAGAAAACAAGTTGATTTTCTTTTTTCTTAGCCACAGATTTTAGCTCCATGCCAAGTGAAATTATTTTGAAAATTTATTTTCGCCTAAGCTATAAAATGTATAGCTTCAAGCAATATACTTCCTCCAATTTTATATAAGAAACAAATAACAAATTCTTTAAGATCAATAAAATAGTTAAGTTAGTTATTTTTAATTAATAATGCCATAAATTTTAATTTTATTCCAAACATATACCCTTTTAAATAATTGGTTAAAGTAATAGTTGCATTTAATGACATTACACCTCCGCCAATTAGTGTAACTTGTATTTATTTTTTTTTACTGAAAGTGTTATGTTATATTGTTAGTAGATCAACAAATGCATGAGAAATCAGTATGTGCCTCATTAGTGAATTTTAATAAATGAAGGGTAAAAAAAAAACTAGCAATTAATACATCTTAAAGTAGGTTTATGTTAGGACCAAAATATAATACACTTTTGATTTCTCTATAAGAGATTGGTGAGTATAAATAAGGCATGAGAGAGAAAACGAGATAAAAAAAAAGGTTGTATTTTATAATTTTAACTTCAAGCTGAAATTTCTGGCTAAGCCACAAATCTAATTTTAAATTTTCTCTCTCAAATTTAATTTTTCAAAAATTGTTTTCTCTCACACAATTTTTCACTTTCCTAATGTTTTCCACTAATGTGTCACTTTTTAAATAATTTTCCCCCTTCTTCCACTTTACCCACCCTTTTTTCCATTCTCGACTGTGGCAGAGGAGGGTTTTCTGAAGATTTTTCTTTTCAAATCGCATACAATTTCATTTTATTCCTTTATTATTGTTGTGGTTTGTAGTTTTTGTCACTACTACACAAGGCATATTCTACGTCAGGCAGTCGACGTCGGTTGTTTAGAACTCGTCGTTGTAGTAACCGGTGACAATTTTGTAATTATTTCAGCATTAATACAAGAACGACGTCGGTTTATATGATGACCGTCGTTGTTTTCCATGATTCAAAGTCGGTTTTGATAAAAAACGACTTTGATGCTTTTTAAAATGAAACAAATCAATTTAGGAACCCCTTTCTCTGCGCCCCTTTTTCAAAAATCTGTAACCCCCATTGCAGAGCTCGTCACGAAGAAAGCGTTTCAATCTTGGAAATCTTTGTTTTGAGGTTAGACACAGAAGGTGCTCTTGAAGACCGTCGCTTCACCGCCACGGCCACCTAAATCAACGTCACTTCCGACGGCGAGTTAAACATTGGTTCCGGCATCTGTCCGCCGCAACTGAAGGTGTACGAGGTCAGGGAGCTAGGGTTCTTGTTGGATGGAACGCAAGTTGTAGCTCAATCCTTAGAAACTCGGTTGAACTTGGAGGTATGTATTTGGCTCTTACACTGATGCCATCAACTTGTTTTGCCAAATGGTTCAGAAGCATGTTTTGGCTGATAACTATGCAGTCACTGCGGTGTTGAAAGCATGTGTGCTTCAACGTGCTTTGGGAAGTGGAAAGAGGTTCATGGGCTTGTTTTGAAATGTGGGTTGGGTTTGGATAGGTCCATTGCGTTGAAGTTGGTTGAGTTGTATGGGATGTGTGGGGTATTGGAGGATGCGAGAAAGATGTTTGATGGAATGCCTGAACGAGATGTGGTCGCATGTACTGTTATGATTGGTTCATGTTTTGATTGTGGGATGGTTGAGGAGGCTATTGGAGTGTTCAATGAGATGGGGACTCAGGATACAGTGTGTTGGACAATGGTGATACCAAAGGTTGGTGAGGAATGGGGAGTTCAATAGGGGTTTGGAGGTGTTCAGGCAGATGCAAGTGAAGGCTGTGGAGCCTAATGAGGTTACGTTTGTTTGTCTCTTGTCCGCGTGTGCACAGTTGGGAGCTTTGGAGCTCGGTCGATGAATTCATGCATACATGCCCAAGTATGGTGTTGAGGTTAACTGGTTTGTTGCCGGTGCGTTGA
>PYAF01003110.1:110019-134030 GCA_007407185.1 Glycine tomentella
CAATTCATTACACATGACAAAGCTCTCGATACTAAATCTATTGTAACGGACATATTCATTGGATTCTCTTCAGCATTATCAAATATGCTTTCATCTATTATGAATATCCACGGTGTATGTTTATTTAGTTATTTATTCTCATGATATTCCTGTAACTGCAACCAGTTGAATTGGAGAAGCAAACATTTTGCGATCTTAAGGTCCTCAATAATTCCAAGAACTATGTTGCTTTCAAGGTACGCTTTCAACTTGCTTCATTCTAATTGCATTTTATTCAAATGTATTATTCTTAATTTGCTGCGTTATAGGTCACATGACAAGCATTATCAAATTGCTGTGTTACAAGGTAAACCTATCCCCTTGACAAATTACAAGCTTCTACTCAGAGGGAACTTTCCATTAAATAATTGTTTGTAAACATGTCTTTCTTTCGTCCTGGGTAAGATTAATGAGTAGATGGACAGCTTATTCAGCAGTTTTGAGTGATTTCCCTTGAAGCTTAACCTCATAGTTGCTTGTTATGGCCTTCAACAATTAAAGGAAGTTAAAGAACCAAACCAGAGCTGGATGATCACATTTGGACACTTTATTACTTGTATTGTATGGCAGCCTTTCTATGTTTCTTATATAATTAAAAGAGTTACATATCTGTCAGAAAGTTTTGAATGCTTGTTTGATTTTAGTCGTGTTCTATTTGTATTCTATGTCCAGACTCCAGAAATATATGTAGCCCTTAATAACATGGGTATAAAATATCAATCACTTTTCTGTGTGGTTCATCTGTTTGGTATTTCAGAAATAAAAATATATGTAGCCCTTAATAACATGGGTATAAAATATAACTTTGTTTGTTCCTTGTGTTAGGTATTTTGGTTCCAAGACTAAGCTTGAAAACAATTCGTCAGGCTGTGGGTGTTGTGGGTTATGTCATTATGCCTCACAATGTATTGGCAGCTGGGCAGAGTAGCACCATCACTGGCACATATGCTGGCCAATTCATAATGGGGGGTTTCCTCAACCTTCGTTTAAAGAAATGGTTGAGAGCGTTGATCACTCGAAGTTTTGCAATTGTGCCAACTATAATTGTAGCGATTGTTTTTAATAGATCAGAAGGCTCATTGGATGTTTTGAATGAATGGCTCAATGTGCTTCAGTCCATGCAAATTCCCTTTGCTCTAATTCCCCTCCTCACATTGGTCTCCAAAGAGAAGATCATGGGGACCTTTAAGGTTGGGCCTGCTCTTGAGGTTAGTTCATTATCTCCCTGTTCTTTCATTTTGTTGATTGTTAATTACTCCATAAGATGAGATCTTTCTGAAGTAAATCCCCTCATGATTCAAAGTTATGTTTTTAATCTTACTAGATTATATGACAACAGTAAGGGGACAAAAGTAAAGTTCTCCAATGTTTCAGCTTTGTCTGTGCAGCTAGAAATCTATATTTCAGTTGTTAAGAATGGGTCTGTCACTCTGTCTAGTTTAGTAGCCAAATTCAATCTGCTTATCAAATCTAGAGTCATTTAAAGAATTAAGATGTATGTTGGCTATTCAACAACAATCAATGCCTATTTTCTGCAGTAATATATATTAAGAGATTGTAACATGTTGGATGCTTGACGTTTCTCTAATCCCTATATTTGCTTCTATCCCTTTTCTTGTTTGTTGCTTAAATGCAATCGGTTTTAATAATTTTTGTGTGATTATCTTTGTTCATATGAAATACATATGTGAATTCTCTAGTTGTAGATGTTTATAAATGGATTTGTATTCCTGTAGCATAATTGATCAGCAAATTTGAATTTAAATAACTTGGAAGATCTGTTTCTGCTAAGTGTATACAAGTCCAACTATGTTGTTACTAAGCCATGAATTTTCTGCAAACTATGGGTTACTAGGGCATTACTTATGTTCATGAATCACATCTGGATAAATTAATTGATGGGACTGACTTTAGAGTTTGAAGTTTTGAGTGGTTTGGTGAGTTTGGATTTAAAAAAGAGACAAACTAGTGGTCATGGAAATGCAATTTGTTAGTAGCCCAATTTGGATAAAATTCTGCACAAGCATTTACAAGATAATAGATAAGGATGTAAAATAAATCAAATTTTTCTCATAAATTAGAACCAACTTATATACCTTAACTATCTTTAGCAGCTTTCTCATCTATCTTGTCTAAAAAAGAAAGTGCATAATTTGATTTTAACTTATGGGAGAAATTTAATTCATTTTACTTCCCTAATTTTTCTCTTGCAAGTGCTTATGGAGAAATTTATGGAGCTTGAAATTCTTTAGTTATAAAAAATGTGAGTGATTATTGGTCACTTTCTCGAAGCTAATTTTACAAAATATAGATGCCAATACACTTACCTTTTCTGACAGAGTGATTGTTTCTCATATCATGAATGTTTCACTGGTACATCAAGTGAAGGTGTTTGAATTTCAGTTCATACTTCTATAAGGAAAAAAAATAAATTATACCCGCTCCTTGCTTGAGTTCATGAGTACTAATGTTTTAAGAGATTGTCTCATAACATTAAGGAAATTGATTGCTAAACATTGATTTCCTATTGTTCTTGTACAAGATTCACATGCTTGTGGTCCTTTTTGTGGGAATTGGGTTGATTTGATTTATCATACTGAAATTGGCAAAGCCGATATTTTTATTTCCAGGGTTGTTTTGTATGTATCATCATTTTAAGTCGGTTCTTTAAAAAAACCGACTTAAAATGTGCCTGCCCAGCCTTTCAAAGTCGGTTCTTTAAAAGAACCGACTTAAAATGTGTATGCTGCCCAGCCTTTCAAAGTCAGTTCTTTAAAAGAACCGACTTAAAATGTGCCTGCTGCCCGGCCTTTCTAAGTCAGTTATTTTAATAACCGTCTTTGAAGTTGCCATTAAAAAAAAATAAAAAAATTCCATTCAAAGACGGTCTCTAGAGAACCGACGTTGTTTGAATCCTCCTTTCAACGACGGCTGAGACAAAGTCGGTTGTATAACCGACTTTGTATGTGTATAATGACCGACTTTGTTTGTGTTTGTTGTAGTAGTGTGTATTGTTAAGTGAGTGTGCATCGTAGTCAATCTTTTTTCTTATGATGGTGATATTTTATTTTCATGGGTTTTACTAGTATATGCCTTCTTCGTTGAAAAGAATGGCACACACATATACTGATTTGCTTTTGTTCTATAATAGCTTTTATTGTGTGGTAGATTTTGCTTTGTGCATGTGCCTACATCTTTCCTCTTTAGCGTCAAGTTCTGGAACTTCCATGTTCCAATAGTTTATTTGTGTTGTATTTATGTATTTTTGTGTTGTCTTTCTTGGAACCATTAATAGCTTCCTGTGTTGACTTTTTTTTTACCCTTTTCTATTATTTAAGTTTTGATATTCACATGATGTTTTGTTGCGGGTGTTCTCTGTTTCATTTAAAAGGTAGAACCCACTTGTGCTGTAATGCTTTTATTTATAATATTTTCATTGTGTTGCAAGCGTTTGATTAATTCAACATGTGAATTTCTTGTCTCATTTTCTTTTATGTTTTGTGAACCATTGTTGAAGACTCAAGGTCTAGACAAGTGAATCCAGTCTAAGTGTGGTAATGAAACGAAAGTATTGAGTATCGTATCCACAAAAACTTGTTTTAATACTTAGGAAATTGAACAATTAATACTATCTAAAATAAAAGTAAAACTAAAACAAGGGAAATTTTGTTGCAATTAGTTTTCAATTTTGATAATTCACCGTTGCGAAAGAGCGACTTTTGTTAATTTTTCAAAAGAGAATTTCATTGTAGCAAAACAACTAATCACTATAGCAAATTAAAAATGTTTTTTAGATTTTCAAAGTAGAATAAGCACGAAAACAAGAAAAAATGGTGAGAAACACTATTTCTAGATAAAAACTCCATAGAGTTCATCGTTTGTGACCTGAATTCTAAATCTCAATTTCAAGCAACCAAGACTCAAACTCAAGTAATCAAATATTCTTTAGGTAGATGATAAGATTCCTAAATTAGAACCTAATCCCTTAGGTAACCTAACATAGAAATTAGAAAGAAATTAGAGAGTCTTTGAAATGCAAAAACCTAATCTCATTCCTAAAACTAGATTCATGCACATCTCTACTTCAGATCTAGAATAAAAAAAAATTCCAGCACAATCCAACTCCATAAAGCTAGGTTGATCAAGCCTAAGCATGAAATTTAAGCATAGAAGTAGAAAAGCATTGCACAATTAAGAGAATAGACATTTACAATCACATACTCTGAATCTACTTCGTTTTATTCCAGAAACTTCAAATTCAATTACACATGGCTAAGATGGAATCCATGGAAGTGAAATGAAGAATATGCAAACTTGCACAGAAGGAAAATTGGGGAAGAATGAGAAAGAGAGAAAAAGAGAAAGAACGTCCTGCTTTGATCTTCAAATTTACCAAAAGTAAAAAATAAAAAAAAAAAAAAAACCTTCCCATTAATCTACTACAAGGATATTTGTAAGAGCCACACAATTTTGTTTTGTTTTTTTTTACACATTGACCATTTGCTACAGCAACTCCTCAAATCTTGCAAAGGACTGATAATTGTTTTTCGCATCTTATTTTGTGAAAAATTATCTTTTAGCTTTTCTTTAACTTTTGTACATAATTATTTTGTTAATAAATTGTATAAACTGGTTTTAGAAACTAAAAAATATAGTTTTTGATATTTTGATGTAAATTTAGATGTTACAAGAGCATATTTTGATCATCAAAGAATGAAGAGTTGCAGACATAATCTTGCCACAACAAGATAAGTTTTTGCTTTGATCAGCTGAAACTGACAAAGATTCACCACAACAAATCTACAAAGCTAAAGAACTTGGAATTATGAGAAATTCGCCATAACGAGTTACCTATTCGTCCCAATGAATAAGGTCCAAAGGCATGAAGATCAAGTGCAGAGTTCTTACTTCATAAGTGTAATTTTTTTTTCATTGAAGCAAGGGTCCTCTAAGGCACAAAAAAATAATGCAATCTCAGCTCTACATAAAAACCTTATAACATCCTTTGTATAGACTTTTGGTTCATTTGTGAACTCTAAGAAATATAATCTTGAATTCTCTCTCTTCTCTCTATTTTCTCCTTTCCCTCTCCTTTTTCCTCCATTGTTGCTCTTCTGAAGTTCTATTTGGATCCTTCATGATCCAAATGAGCTAAATTTCACAGTTGGTGAGTGATTGAAATAGAATTCAAGTATGTAATCTCTTATTTTCTAATCAATTCTCGTATTTAATATGATCTTATTTTAGTTCTATACTTAGATGCATGTTAGGAGTGATCAACCTAACTTTTAGGGATTTGGATTGTGTGGAAACAATTTCAAATTCTAGATCTGAATTAAAATTGTGCAAGGCTTTAATTTCAGGAATGGATTAAATACTTGCATTTGTAGAGACTCATTGATCTAGATATGTGTTTCAAGGTCTAAATCACCTAAGGAATTACAAATTTGGCTTGGAACTCAAACATTAATCACTAAGGAATTAGGATTAGTCATCATAGTTTGGATCTTGATTGCATTGAACTAAAAGATTGATTAGGAATGAGATTCATATGAAGAATTCTATGTATTTCATCTCAACAACATTTTTCTATGTTTGATTTAATTTTCGCTCAAAAATTGTGTTTGAAAACCAAAAGTATTTTAGTTTCACCATAGAAAATTTATGCATTAGTACAATGAAACCTTTGTTTCTAAAAACTAAAACTTAACTCATTTGCCACATTGAATTTACAACTCACTGCAATGAATGTGTGTAAAAATTGTTTGTTAACTCCCTTTACATAGCACATTGTCTTTGTGCATATGATTACTCATTACTTATTACTTCTTTCTACAATTAGACTAGATTCACTTGCCTATTATGTTTGAAGTACAATAAGGACACTTTCATTAAAGCTTCCTCCTTTTCGGCCCTCATCTCACTTTGGTGAGGGTGACACTAGCTGTGACGAATTTCCACTAGTAACCTAGGTCTGAAGGTAAGGATTCGTTGTGGCAAGGTGTAGATTCGTTGTGGTGAGTCTTCACAATCTTTCACTTGATATTTAGTCCTTTCTCGTTGTGACATTTCCGTCACTCGTCGTGGCAAGTTGAAGTCTGCAGCTCCTCTTTTAGCTTTTCTTCATTGGCAAATAAACCAAAATAATATTTTTTTTAATTAAATATTTACCAAAAAGGTGTAATTTGGAAAATAATTACAAAACTGGGGCTATCAAACACGCCTGGATTGGGCGTGTTACATCATGCCCAATCTGGGCGTGTTCTTGCTGGTGCTGCCACATGGCAGCTAGGTGGCAGGCTTAGGTGCAACGCAGTGTTTTCATAAACTTCGGAAGGTCATAACTTTTGACTGGGACGTCCGATTGATGTGAAATTGGTGGCCACGCGCTCGAGATTGAGAGGAGAAGGCCTGGGTTGGGAACTTGCCCAAAACATTTTCCCAAAAGAGGCCTCTAAGTGCTTCAAAATTGCAATTTAATCTTCAGAGCCCCAAAAATTTTTTTGTTTTCGGATATTTTATCTACTCAATTAGTGAATTGCAAGATATTCTTTATTTATCTAATTACTTCTCTTAATAAAATCGCCTTTTGGGGGAGAAGGGTGGATTGTTAGTGTGGACGATTTGGGTGACATAAAATACGTCATCATCGAACATTGTTACGAGAAATTACGACTGTTCAAAGTTATATGCATCGTCGATATTATAGTCTAATTTTGCTCAATTTTTTAAATTATTTTTGCAACCACAACGTTTTCATTTTTTAGGATTTATGGATTAGGTTTCGGGTTTAGGGTTATGGGTTAGGGTGTATGGTTTAGGGTCTATGCATTAGGGTTTAATGGTTTAGTGTTTAGGGTTAATTAATCCAAAGCCCTAAACCCTAAACCCTAAACCATAAACCCTAAACCATAACCCCTAACCCCTAAACCCCTAAACACTAAACCCCAAACCACTAAACCCTAAACCACTAAACCATAAAGCATAAACCCTAAATCGTAAACCCTAAACCATAACCCTAAACCCGAAACCTAATCCATAAATCCTTAAAAATGAAAACGTTGTGGTTGCAAAAATAATCTAAAAAATTGAGCAAAATTAGACTATAATATCGACGATGCATATAAATTTTAACAGTCGTAATTTCTCGTAACAATGTCCGATGCTGATGTATTTTATGTCAAAACGCTCGAAATTAACAGAAGTAATTAGATAAATAAAGAATAGCTTGCAATTCACTAATTAAGTAGATAAAATATCAGAAAACAAAGTTTTTTTTGGGGCTCCGAAGATTAAATCGCAATTTTGAAGCACTTAGAGGCCTATTTTGGAAAAATAATTTTAGGCAAGTTCCCAACCCAGGCCTACTCCTCTCAATTTCGAGCGCGTGGCCAACGATTTCACATCAATCGAACGTCACAGTCAAAAGTTATGACCTTCCGAAGTTTACGAAAATACCGCGCTGCACCTAAGCCTGCCACCTGGCTGCACCAGCAAGAACACGCCCAATCTAGGCATGTTTGACAGTCCCAGTTTTGTAATTATTTTCCAAATTGCACCTTTTTGATAAATATTTAATTAAAAAAAATATTATTTTGGTTTATTTGCCTTTCTTCATTTGAGCCTTTGTAACATCTAAATCATATAAAAACATTAGAAATTCTATTTTTATTTTCTAAAAACGGTTTTATAAAAATTTATTCATAAACACAAGGGTTTTTACACAAAATGCAACAAAATGAAAGAGTAATTGCCCACAAAAACAAGGTTTAAAAGACAATTATCAACCATTGATAGTCTAAGTTCCAAAATCTTCTCTGCATAGTCTTCAACTTCATGCTTTTTGAGGTCTTAGGACCAATTTTGGTCCATCTGCATGTGATATTTATTTATTCATTGTTGTTGTTTTGGGGACCACCATGAGTCTTTGTATGATTTTCTCCTTTGTTTATTTCTTTGTCTTTTTGCTGTGAAATTTGAAACTCATGTGTTGTTGTGATTAAGTGTTGTTTTCTTCTAAAAAAAAAATTCTTTATCTTCTTATTCATTATGCATTTTTCTGTTAGATTTTTGGATTGAAGCAAGAATTTTTGGCTAAGTAGAAACTCATACAAAGAAAAATATTTGCAACTTTTGCTTCAAGCTAAAAGGTTTAGCAAAGATACACGTCTTTTCTATTAATTATATTTCCTTTTTTTTACTTATAATTATGTTTAGTGTATTTTCTTTTCTCTTTTTGTATAATATTTGTGTTTGTGTTCATCATTTTTGTTTTTCTACATCTTTTTTCATGTCATGAACTTTATTTGTATGACACTTTTTTGTATTTCAATTTTGTTGTAAACTAACTATGTAGTTGCCATGTCTTGTTGTTTCGTTTATTTTCCAGGATGACACCTCCTAGGCCAACCACTATGGATTCTACTAGGAATAAGAAAGAAGTTTTAAAAAGGGACCATCTTCCTCTCAAATTTCTAAGAGTTATTAGGAAGGGTCCATCCTCCTTTTAAGCCTTTCAACTTGCTCAAGAGGTGATCCCACATGCACCAGCACATCAACCTCCTCCACCAAGGCTTGAACCCTTCAACTCAAAACTTTTCTAGATTCAGTGCAACTATGCAAAGTTTAAAGAAAATGCCAATGGAACTTTGTACGAATAATGGGAAGTAAAATTGATGCTCGGGGAGTATCCGGAGTTTCAAAATGAACTAGAAAAAAAGGGATGAACCAAGCTAACATCTAATATAATAATACATATTTAAAATTTAAGTTGTAATGTAAACACAAAGTTGATCAAAACATAATATTAAAATACTTGTTTAAAATTACCTTAAAGTGTTATATTACTCTTTAAGGTTTCCTCATTTTAAATAAGTCCTTCCTATTTCATCCACTTCATGTTGTAGATATTGAAAATTGAGAGTACCTTCACATTCTAAATAATGATCAAATTAATTATGTCACTCTAGGAACTTTAAATTTTTTATATAATCACATTCTAAATAATCATCAAATTCATTATACAATCAACAATTGTTTTATACTGAAAATCACCACAAAGAACAGCAACAAAGCATTTACACAAAATAAAGAAAATGCCAACTCGGTACCAACATACTAAAATAGAAAACACCAACTGAAGTCTGAAAAGGAAACCAACAGTAACCATGCCAGGTATGTAGTAAAACAGCAAATAGATAGCAATAAAAAAAGGAGAAAGAAAGATAAGGAAAAACTAATTCCCCTCTCTGATGAAGCGATATTAGTAGGTAGATCTTCCTGCTCCTCAGAACCATCACTGCTACTACCATCATCCTCTTCCTCACTAGACTCCTCATCATCCTCACTAAACTCCCCATCATTCTTATCGGACTCCTCATTATCTTCACTCTCAGCATCTTCATTTCATTCAGTAGCTTCCTCCATGAATTCATCCACAAGTTGATTTGCACCATCTCTAGCATCATTCTCAGGACTAGGTACATCAACTCCAACAAAAATATGTCACACTGTGAATGGAAAATGCTTCAATTGTTGTTGATAATTATGTGAGGCTCAAAATTATTGCTATAATTTTGAATTTAAAATATGTTAGGTGAGGAGGGATACTTGATGAGTGCATCCACATTAAGAGACTAAACTTTAGAGCAAGCATAATGGTTAGGGGTTCTATAATGGCGCTATGATGGTGCACCTTATCGTACTTCGTAATAAGGTCTTCTATAGTTATTGTTGTTGTTGTTGTTGTTGTTGTTATAGAGTTTTCTTAAATTACTAGAGGATCATAGTGAGTTTGACAACGAATGATGCAATAGGGGGAGTAGAAAGTGGAACTTGGTCCTAAAGTGGATCGTTTGGAGTGGCCAAAGATTCTACACCATCACAATGAGAAGAAGACTAAGATAGCAACACAATCGTTGCAAGCGTCTATAGAGTCACAAGCCTACAATTAGTTATAGTGTCCATCAATACAAAAAAAAATAGCCATAAACAACGCTATGTCTGGCTTGCCAACTAAGGGTGAACACATGTACAATTGAGGATGAATTCCAATGGTCTGAGCATGAAGGAGGAAGGACTCAATGCAATGATGATGAGATCTGTGGCGCCCACTTGTAAGGAACCCAATTCTCAAGTTAGTTAGAGAAGATGTGAAGTGTAACAAAGAGGATTAGGTCCATACATTGTAGGAAAATTGCCCTTATATATGAGTATTTTTGGTACAAAAGTTGTTATGTCTTTTCGATGCACGTGGTCTACATGGAACATTGTCAAAGGTCATAAAGGATATCTAATGATGTAAAAGTTGGCCAATCAACCTATGTCTTTACGATGCACGTAGTCAGCTTGAAAGGTCAAGCATGTAAGACGTCCTAAATTATCAAGTTAAAAGGATTTTCATAAGCGATTGTAGAATTAATGTCAATGTTCTTCCATTACAAGGTAGGGTTGTGTGCTAATGAAGGGTGAAAAACACTAAGTCATTATGAATATACTTTTATTGATTGGTGATTACTATAAGATACAAGAAAACACAAGAAAAGTGATTGAATTGTGTTTTAAAATATTTTCACAAATCCTTTTCAAAAAAAAAAAAAAAAAACTATTTAGTCTTACATATGACTCTATAAGTTTGCTAGATAAGACAAAATTGTTTAATAAGTTCAAACACAATTAAGGATGAAACAACTATCTTTCTTTAAATAACTTAAGAAAATTATAAAGTAGATAAAGGAGAGACAAATATATAAAAAAGAATTTTTATATTGGTTTGTCTTAATCCAATATCACATCCAGTCCTTAATACACAACCAAGGTTTCCACTGACAAATAAGACTATTACAAGTATTATTTAACTAATGCCTCTTCAAGCTAAACAACTATTCTTCTTATATGCTTCTCCAATAAACTTTTCAAGTATTAATTTCACACAAGTCTCTCTAAATTTGAAACCCAAGTATTTTTGGATAACAAAGCCTCTTCCGATTTCCATTGACTTCACTTAGAAAAGAACCAAAGGTAATGTTCACAAAATTACTTCATCTTAGTAAGACGGATATGAAAAGTTAAGCACAAAGGACAAAGAGGGGTGTGGAAGAGAAGGTCATAAGGATGGATAAGAGAAATACGTGTGGTGTGAAAATAGAGAAAGAAAGGTATGAAGGGGGGAAAATGGAGGATGAGAAAGAAAGTGCGTCAAAGTTTCAAAATGAATATTGTGGAAAAGAAAAAGATCTTTCAATTGTTTTGTGTGTGTTATTTAAAATTTCTTCACTTTATTTTAAAAAAAAATAAATTGCAAAAAAAAAAATCTGAGGTATCCACTATTTGCACATGCCTCCCTTCCTTTTTTGACACTACATAAAACATAAAACTCTCTAACTTGTGATCCCGGTACACTTGTACCCCCTCCATCGTTAAAGGTGTTAACTATTTATTTTTTACATCACATGGTATGCACATGACTTTTATTAAAAATCTAATCCCGAAATTATCCTCATCTCCTTCCTTTGTTTAAAACTCCTATTTTTAGCACACCATTTTTGAATGTTTACGAGTTCATGTTGTTGCTGAGTGTGGTGAAGCTGGTGCTAGTTTGTTTTCGTGGGTTAATATTCATGGTGGTACATGTGTTATTGCAAAAGACAAGAGGTGCGTGTGTAAAAATTTTACAACATCAAGGGGTACATGTGTAACATCTTTAAAACATCAAGGAATACATGTGCCCCCACAAGATGCAAACAGAACCGTGAAGGAGAATAAGAGGTGGAGTAGAAACGTGCAACACATATCACCACCACAATATGTGAACAGAAACGCAGAGGATACAACAAGGCATGATGGTGACGAGGGAGAAGAGCTTACCTATCACCACTGCAAAGGAGAACCCTTTTTGCACCACAACCACAGAGGAGAAACGTGCCTAGCACCACCTAGAGGAGACACACAAAGGAGAAGCATGGAGGAGACATGTTGCATGACGGTGATGAATGTGGCTCCCTTTGGCTGCGCAGAGAAGAAAGAAGAAGACCTTGCACAATTCTATTTCTCTGTGTTTGGATCACTTAAAAGTCAAGGACAATTCCGATTTTTCCTAAAAAGAATTAAAAATTACTGTATCTTTTAATTTTCAAATATAAACTCAACATCATTACAACTGGAGGTGTTAATGTAATGATTTTAAAAGGAGAAAAGACATATATAAATAGAGCAAACCTTAAGGAAGACTTCTAAAATTTGCTATAAAATTGAATTTAATAGTCAAACAACTCATTTTGATACATGGTATTTTAGTTTCTCTTAAAAATTGAATTCTTACCTCAAAATCCTACATATCTAAACACACTTTATGGTTAGCATGCAATATAAAAAAATTTCTCTCCTCACAAATTGTGTTAAATACTTGTTTATAGCAAAGGGAGAGAAAGTATATAGTTTATTGTTTTTAAATGTAAATATTATTTAAAATACCTAAAATATGAGGTTGTCTAGAGAGCAAAGTTGAGCTCTATCTTGTTTTGATGTTTATTTTAGTTTAATTCTACTTTTGAAACTTCTAGTTTGAATTATGTATATTTTTTATTTTTCAATCTTTTTTAACAGATTGAATAAATATAATCTCTATTTTTTAAAACTAATATGTTTAATAATATGCATTTTGGATAGTTAGATGTTTTTTTTTCTAACATGTACTAAAACAATAGTTTCCTCAGTATGTTTCTTCACACTTTTGAGTAGGTGTTAGCGCACTAATTCAAATATGGTATTGTAGTCCTTGTTCAAAAAAAGAACTTTATGCTTGAACAAAAAAAAACAGAAAAGAAGTCCAAAAAAAAAAGAACCAGTAAAAGAAGAAAAGGACTCAGAAAATCATCACTTGACATGACATGTCTTAAGCACAAGAAAAGGAACATAAATATTGGCAATTAATAAAAAATAGACTTGTAACCTTTGAAGTCTAAACTTTAAACACAAGTCTAGAGTGGGGACTAACGAAGGATTCTACTAAATACACTATATACTTTTCTTATACAATATATGAATTTTTTAAAATGCCAATAGTGCCCTTGAAGCAAATACATATGGTGTTTCTCTCTCCTTGGTTTGTTGTTGGTGTTTGCTATTGGTGTTTGCTCACTTGATCATGTTGTGGTTGTGCATTGGAGTTGTTGTTGTTGGAGGAGGTAGTTGGGGGTGGTGATAGTGGCGTTTGGCGGTGACAGTCGTTGGAGAGGCCATCGTGGGCGATGGGGGCAAGGTAAGAAGGCTGAACTTATTTTTTCTTAGGTACGGATTACGTAATCTATATGGGAGTTACAGATTAAGTAATCCGTAAGAGCAAAGTGACTTACTGCGTACGGATTTGTCAATCCGTATGAGGATTACAGATTACACAATCTGTAAGCTTCATACGGATTGACTAATCCGTATGATCTTTATGGATTGACTAATCTGTATGAGTCTTACGGATTGACTAATTCGTGTAAACTGTACAGATTGATTAATTTGTATGAGGCTTAAATTTTTTTTCTAAAAATTTGTAATTTAATTTTAGAAAGAATTTTGTTTTTTATTAGTTAAAATAAAAGAGTTAGGTGTTTTTTATGCCTATAAATGTGTATGTTTTTTAATATTATTATGTGTATGTAGTGAAAATGAAAAAATAATAATTTTATTTGTTAAGATGGACAACGACGAGTGGATTTATGATAGTATTATGTCTGAAGAAATTAATATGGAGGAAGACATTGGTGAAGAAGCTGATGCGTTTGAAAATGTTAATTGTTCAGTTGATTGTTCGGAAGCATTCAATACCGACGAGGTATATATATGATTTCCCCATGTAGTTAAAGTAGTGTAATGATTGAGTTTAAGTATACAAATGATAATACCCAACCATGAATTTTCCATTTTTGTAGGTGTTTGTTTCCCGTGAGGATGTATTGAAATGGGCTCGAAGTGTTGCATTTGATAATGGTTTTGTAGTTGTCATAATGAGGAGTGGCATGGCAACTGGAAAACTAGGAACAACATCATATGTGATAATTGGTTGTCAAAGGAGTGGAAAGTATAAATCATTCAAGAAAGGTTTTGTACCTACAATGGATAGCAGTAGAAAACGTGAATGTCCGTTTAAGCTGAGAGCAAAACTCGGGCTAGGAGGTGAAGGGTGGGTAGTGAAATTAATATGTGGCATGCATAATCATAGTTTGGCTAGATCATTATGTGGACACGCGTTTGCTGGTCGGCTAACTGAGGAGGAGAAGATCATTGTTGCTGATATGACAAGGTCGATGGTAAAGCCAAAGAACATTCTTTTAACTTTGAAGGAGCAAAATGCCAATAATTATACAACTTTGAAGCAAGTGTACAATGCAAGCTATACATACCGCACGCAAATAAGAGGTGATAACAGTGAAATGCAACAGTTAATGAAGCTTCTTGAACGCGACATATATATTCATTGGCATAGAATGAAAGAAGAAAATGTGGTACGTGACTTATTTTGGACACATCCATACTTAGTGAAATTGAGCAATGAATATTATGTGGTTTTCTTGATAGACAGTACATACAAAACAAACAGGTACAGACTTACTTTACTTGACATAGTTGGTGTGACACCTACTGGTATGACATTTTATGCTGCATTTGCCTATTTAGAGGCGGAGTGGACAAACAATCTTGTGTGGACCCTTGAACGCTTTAGAGGGATTTTTCTAAAAAGAGAATTTTTCCCAAAAGTCATTGTAACCGATAGAGATGCAGCATTGATGACTGCTGTCAAAATTGTTTTCCAATGTCAACCAACTTATTGTGTCGGTTTCACATTGACAAGAATGTCAAGGCAAAGTGTAAAACTTACATACGCCAAAATTTGGCATGGGACTTTGTGATGGAAGCTTGGGGGACTCTTATTGATTGTGGTACTGAGAAAGCTTATAATGAATGTTTGAAGAAGTTTGAAGTTGCATGTGCACCATGGTCTGCATTTGTTGATTATGTGAAAGAAACATGGTTGGATCCCCATAAGGAAAAATTTGTTACCGCTTGGACAAATAAAGTAATGCATCTAGGCAACACTACAACAAACAGGTAAGAAAATACTTATAGCTGGTGACATTGTCCATTGTTGAACAACCTATTTTTTTTTTAAAGTATGAACATTTTTTCACTAAATGCAGGGTTGAGTCTGCTCATTGGACTTTAAAGAGGTTTCTACAAAATAGCGTTGGAGACTTATGTACTGTTTAGGATTCCATGAACAACATGATCACGTTGCAACATACTGAAATAAAGGCATCAATTGAAAGAAGCACCCACATCATCGGACATGTATTTAAAGTAACATTGTACAAGAGATTTATCGGGATGGTGTCGAGGTATGCGTTGAACCATCTTGTTGCTGAGTTTGAGCGAGTTCATTATGCAGGCAAAAACCCTGCTCGGTGTGGATGTGTCATGAAAACCACCCATGGTCTCCCTTGTGCATGTGAGTTAGCTAAAGTTGTTGTTGGCAGCGTACCGCTTTCAAGCATTCACCAGTTTTGGCGAACTTTAAATTTTTCCAACCAAGGTTAGGATGACATGGAAATTCACATCACTGACGAGATAGAGGCAATCTCCAATCGTTTTCAGAAGCTTGACCTGTGTGGGAAAATGACGATGAAGCTAAGCTTAAAGAAATTGCTTTTCCTGATCAAACATCGATGAATCCTCCCCCTAAAAAGGTGAGAACAAAAGGTGCTCCGAAAAATAAACACACAAGATATAAAAGATCAACCAAGCGAGATCCGTCTTATTTTGAATATGTTGATGAATTACATTCTGTGCAAAATAGTTGCTCCACACAAAAAAGGTCTGCTTCCTCATCTGATCCACCAATGAAGAACAGAAACATTCCTATGCTAGATCAATTTCATCCTTTCATGCAGAAGCTCATTGTTAGCATCACTGATGTTAAAGCTGATGGTAATTGTGGATATCGTGTGATTGCTGTCGTACTAGGTTATGGTGAAGATTCTTGGCCTTTGGTCCGCAATCATTTGCTTAAAGAACTTTCACAATGGTCTAATCAATACATAGCATTGTTTAGTGGGTTTGATAGGTTTGATCAGTTAAGGCAGTCCCTTCTAGTTGATGGATCAGCAAGGGTAAGACCTTTACTTTCAGTATGCTTTTAGCAACGTATGTATGAATTTTTAGATGCACATATGTAAACTAATATATTTTGCTTGTGTAGGTAACGATGGATAAGTGGATGGATATCACCGACATGGGTTATGTCATTGCCTTAAGGTATAATGTCATTGTTGTATCTCTTTCTCTGCAACAAAGTATGATGTTTTTCCCTCTGAGAAGCCAACCTCCTAAAGATCCATCTATTCATCGCATTGTTTGTATTGGTCATGTGTATGGTAACCATTTTGTCCAGGTACAACTAGCACCATTATTTAACAACTTATTTTATTGACATTTGTCAAAATGAATTTACAACAACAATCGTCTTTGAAACAGGTTGAACTAACATCTGACTGTCCTATCCCATGCACTACTTTCTTGTGGGCTACACACTGTTCCAATGAGGCACGACTTTGGCCACTACCATACATTCATCGAATGAGGTTGTACTCAGATTCCGTTAAATTACCAACTGAATATGTCGATTTAGAATAAATTCCTTTAGGTGTATTTTGTTAAAACTATTGTAAAGACTTTGTGTTGAACAAGTGTATATTCAATTATAACAAGTTTCATGCAATTCTTATAAATTAACAAGTCCACTGCCAATCTGTTTAAATATAAAAAGTTAAAATTTAATTGTAAACACAACTGATATAAATGTGTAAATCAGCCAACTCGTCTCCTAACTGATTCCCTCAATCTACTGGTGCACACAAAGACATTTCCATGCGGTGTCACACTACGTGCTAATCCCAACAAGTGTTGCATAGATGAATATGCCTCCGTGCCAGGAATAACTTGTTGGGTGTCAAGCATGTATTGCAACCCGTCTACTAGCCTCTCGCACATACCCTGGTACAATAAAACACACAATATTAAACAGTAATAGTCAATCGTGACTTCAATTAACTTTTTAAAAATAAAATGTCCCTAATTTTTACCACTGCATGTGGAGCTGTGTGACTGACATTAGAAGCGGTTGCTGGTGTGTCATCCTGGGAGACAGGGTGTGGATCGGTGACCAATGAAGGCTAGCGCACATGATGTCGGCTTGGCTCCCCAACCTCTGGTGGTAACATATATGGGTGCGATATACGATGATACCATTCCATATATCCAGGAGCAAACTGGCTGGGATATGTAACCATATCGCCAGTGTTCACTAGGTACTAGGAGAAGTGCATCCACCTATCATCAACATGTTATATCGACGGAGACTCCGACTAATCCAACTGCGGTATATGTTGAACAAAACCAAATTGTCTGAGTACTCGATCTGTTCGATGTCTAACCATGTATGGACCCCATCTAACATATCCACCAAATAGTGAAATTAGCTCGAAATCCCTATGGCCACAATGATCCCTGTATTGCATCCAGCATACATCATCCAGTGTAAACCTATCTAACTGTCTGCGATAGGTTGACACTGGCAATGCCTTCGCAGCTTTCCAACGACATGCTCGAGGGGACCTCTCATCGAACTTCGGATCTGGTATGACACTTCCAATAGTAGGAAAATGTTCATAGATCCAACACTGCATAAAAGGCAATAACATATTTGTTAATACAATAACCACAGGTAATGAGGCTTGTCACTTAGTTAAATTATATTAACATGTATTGCATAATTCAAATATTGAAATTACTTGTAGCAAAGTAATGTAACCGGCAAGGTGCTTCCCATGATGCTGGCATGCATAGTTTAAATTCTCGTACATGTGGACCAGACCGGCTACACCCCATGCATACCCGGTCGACTGGTCCAGATCTAGAAATGCATCCAAGAATACCACACTAATATGTGTGGCACTCTTGTTCGCAAACAAGGTACAGTCGACTAAGTGCAGGAAATAAGCTCTAGCTGCTTCTACCCAATGCCTTCCAGCACACTTGGCAACATATAACTCGCGGAGCCAGGACAACCGAACATATGCTCTATGGCATTGCTCAAACTCAGCTTCAGCATCTTCAACTGTAACCTGAAGCAAGTCCACCAGTATTGATGTTGCCTCCCCGGTGTCAATCGGATCATACGTCTGGAAGGATCCCATTATTGGGATATGCAACAGCGCCGCAACATCGTCCAGCGTTAGGCTGACTTCTCCGATGGGCAAGTGGAAGCTGCTGGTCTTGGGGTGTCATCGCTCCACGAATGCAGAAAGTAGTCCTCTGTCACCTGTCTCCACAAAGGTACGTATCAACGGGCTTAACCCAGTACTAGCTACTATCCCTTCAATCTCAGGTGCCGATTTGCCAAATTTTGCAACTTTCCGTCCATGAGATGCTAGTTTCAACTCAGCACACTCCTGAAAAAATGGATTTAAGTAACAACTCATACATACAAAAATAACTATTGCGACATATTTAGTTAAACACATTAATCATTACCTCTCCAGCCCAAACTCTCAGTGCGACATGGTTAGCATAATCTGTTAGAACCGAGGTATCTTCTGGACCACCTGGGAAGCATTCAGAC
The DNA here is from genome assembly GCA_007407185.1 of Glycine tomentella. Taxonomy (NCBI): domain Eukaryota; kingdom Viridiplantae; phylum Streptophyta; class Magnoliopsida; order Fabales; family Fabaceae; genus Glycine; species Glycine tomentella. Next base: position 128,723 of record PYAF01003110.1, read on the forward strand.
TTGGTCCCAACATCCTCATTCACTACTACATCTTCCGGCTCCACAACTCTTTCCTGAAGAACAAGTTCCTCAGCAACAGCCTCCGCTGCCCGTTGTCTTCTCGTGGATGAGGTCGGCCTACGACGTTGACCCCCATGTTCATCATCACCAGTCATGTCTGTCCCTACAACCCGACGCAATCCTCCTCTAGTTCTTGCCATAAGTTGTACCATTTCTTAACCAAGTTAGTCATAAACTTAAAACAAACAAATAACAAACATATATACATACCATTGGTTACATATAAATCTATCTACTTTCTTTCATTTCCTTTGACTCTTAATGAAAATATAACATTTATTAATAACTTATCATTACTTTGATTCCTCTCCCAACTTCTCCACAATATTCAACTCAGTATGCTTCAATTTATTAATAACTCTTAACCAAGTTGTCCACAATATTCAAGTCGGTATGCTTAAGGCTTCAATTTATGGATTGGAATAATTACTTTGATTCCTCTCCCAACTTACCATTACTTGCACAATGCCAATAACTTTTACTCTTATTGGTGTGGCTTCTACTATTAGGGGTGTGGCATTATTAAAGAACACAATCAAAGGGGGTAACTTACATTTAAAAAAAAAAGTGACATTTTAGATTAAATAAATCAATAAACGGAGGTATTTTAGAATTCAGGGACGAGGTTTATTAACATTTACCTCAACTCTATAACTATCCTATTATATGGTTCATATTAACATGTCTAATTTCGTTGAATATCAACATGTAATATTGTCAATGATAAACATAAATCACAAACAAGTATATATCACATACACTACCTTAATTCCCCTACGATACCAATCCAGATGCAGTCATTCAAATTTCAACATGCTTATATACATAATTTAATCATATTTTAGTAAATTTAAAACAGCTTTTAAGGTTTTAACCTCCATACGGATCAGGTAATCCGTATGAAGCTTACGGATGTAATCCGTAAACTTCATACGGATCAGATAATCCGTATGGAGCTTACGGATCAGGTAATCCATATGGAGGATAAACCCTTCTTACGGATCCTTCAATCCGTGTCATCCTCACGGATTGACCAATCCGTACGACACCACCACCACACTAGAAAACTCACCTTCGTCGACAAACCACAAAAATCGACCTCCACCACCAGTGCTACCACCAATGATGCCGCAACAATGGAGCTCCACTGCCTATATCAACGCCACCGGAGAAGGACCTCAGTACACGATGCTCCGGAAGTCTTAGAGTGCAGGAAGGGAAGAAGAATGGTGTAAGAAAGCTAAACGAAACATGCCTGTACGGTTTTCAAACTATTTTTTTTAATTAAACTTAATAAAAGGATAAGTTTGGAATTACACCGTACCTATATAGTATATAAGAAAAATATATAGGATATTTAGTACACTCCAGTAACTAAAGGCAAGTTAAATGGAGCCGAGTCGCTTGGACTCGCGGGAAAATATTAAGAACAAAGTTATAAGTTAATGGGTTTGAAAAAGTATAGACAAGGCGGTTATAAATTCAAAGTATTAATACTTTTGGACAAATATGTTATTTAATTAAAGACTGCACTCTTAGACATGTTCCTCACATAAATACACATAAATCTCTTTTTCTTTTTTATAATTAATGCAGTACTTTTCCCCCTTATGATGATAGGGGTATAAACTAATAATTACAAAATGTAATATATATATTTTTATTAATACTTCTTATTAAAATTATATAATATATATATATATGCATATATAAGTCATATGCAAATGCGAATATGCTTATAAAGATAATAATTTTAAAAAAATGTTTACATAAATTAATATAAAGCAAGACATGTGTAAATATAAAATTATTTGAATATGTATTAATTTTGATAATGATTTTTATATATTTTAGAATATTTATATACATATCCTATAATATATAATTATACTAAATTTAACATAATTGAAAATACATGAAAATCATAATCAAAATAAATTATATATTGTAAAGTTAACACTTGTGCATGGCTAAGTTTATTATATTAGTTCTAATAAATTTAAGAGTTTGCAATATTATTTTCCGTGAGTTAAAAGTTATAGCTAGCTATCGAACGCGCAGATCAACTTGTTAGAATGTTAGTTTATAGCTCTGCCCATTCCAGTATTCCACTAATCCGTATTAAGTTAATTTTGAGACATTAGGTTTAGAACGTTAATCTGATGTATTTTGAGGACTAGTTTGAATTGTACTTCGGTCATTAATTACAACCAAGTCCAAAGTCTAAAATTTTATAATTTACAATATATAATATTCATAAAAATATACATAATGTTAATATTGCTATATTATAATCACAAATCAGATTAACTCAAATTTGTTCCATATATTTTAAGTATTAATTAGGTCAAGTTCGAGTTCAAATTAATAAATAACTCTATTAAAATTTCAAGTCAAATAGGATTAAAGATGAACTTATCCCAGAACACCCCTATAACCTACCCTCCGATTATCTTAAGAAGCATATTAAATAAGGTACAAAACTTGTTCTTTTTATATAAAAAATGACAAAAACTGAATGAACAGTATTTAATCAAATGTTAAATATTAGAAGAGACTATAGAGCTGAAGTAAAATAATGTTGGGGAATGGGGATTTAGCTCATTGTATAGCGCTGACTTCTTGTGAGGTTGCAGGTATTGATACCCACATCTCCCTGGTGCCTTACATTTTGCTTTATCTTATTTATGTTTTATAATTATATTTGCACGAAATAATTTTTGTTGGAAATTGAATCAGATGATTAAAAAATACAATTTGCTATCATTTATACCAACAGCGTTGTTGTTGGTCATTTTGCTTTATCTTAGTGACATACAAATTCAAGTTTTGACGCTGTCAGGAATGAGGAACTTTTCTCTGAGCCCTACTTCTAAGTCTTTTTCATTACCCAATCTCACAAAATTCGCTTGGTTTTGGTGGCATATTAATTATAGGTTTGACACTATCAGCAGTGGCATATTATTAAGTATTTTAAAATTTCAGGAAATTTAAAATTTAGGGAAATTAAAATGTATCAATTAAAATTTTTATATTTTTAAAATTTTGTGTTTGGATAAAGAAATTGAATTTATTCATTTTTAAAATTTTGAACCTCATTCATGGAAAAAACACGTAACGTGGGTGGTGTCGTGAGAGTAGCGGATGTCGGAGTACGTCGGTGATTGAAACAGAGCAAAAAATTGTGCATTTAGAACTTCTAAAAAAGAAGATAATTTCAATTTCTCACCTTTTAGATGGAAATTCAAATTTCACATTTTTAGTTGTTTAAAATTCTGTTTTAAAATTCCAAAAATTTAAATTCCTCTTATAAAAATATCCAAACAATGAATTTTAAATTGAAGAATTTTAAACCCCCTGATAAATTACTTTCCCCAATTAAAATTCTATATCCAAAAACACTCTATTGTTCTCTCCTTTGACAATACAAGTCATAATTAAGGTTAATCCTTTTTATCTTTTATTAATTTTTGTAAAGATAAAAAGTATATTTTTTAAAGAAAATTTTACTTGAATCGAGCAGAATTATTATATAAAATACAAAATTCATAATAAGTATTTAAGATAATTATATATATATATATATATATGATTCTGAATTCGAAATCATTAATTTAACTTAAATATATAATTTTGTGTTAGTTGATTTATGTGATAGGTAGTATTTTCTTATTAACTTTCATCATTATTGACAATTAATTTTAAATTTCTAATATTCGATTTAGAAAATAAAATAAAGATTTTGAGAAACTTTCAAGGTCATGCAATAGTATGAATATTTAAAACAATATTTTATTTATCAACATGGACTAACACATTAAGTCGAATCCTCTGTTTGCACTAGCTATGAGTTAGATTTAATTCTTAAATTTTTTTTCTATTGGCAGACTATGTAAATTTCACTACAAATCTTTATTAAAGTTGGTAGTTTTCCGTGGCAATAAAATTAATTAATTGTAATTTAAAAAAAAATTACGAAAATGTTGTAATTTCTAAACTATTTAAGGATGTATAGCAATCAAACACGTCGTAGGTGGACGTGTTTGATCACACGCAGAGGGATGTGAATGGAGCTAAGTCACGTCTAGGGGGAACGTGATTCATCAGGGGGCGACACATGTCATTTTGAGATACGTGTCATATTGCGGCGTGGTGTATAGAAACTTCGGAAGACCATAACTTTTGACTGGGATGTCCGGTTGAGGTGAAACCTGTGGCCACGCGCTCGAAATTGAGAGGAGATGACACATGTCGTCCCCTGATGAATTACGTCCCCCTTGGACGTGACTTAGCTCCATTCACGTCCCCCTTGGACGTGACTTAGCTCCATTCACGTCCCCCCTGGGCATGATCAAACATGTCCACCTGCGACATGTTTGATTGCTATACATCTATAAATAGTTTGGAAATTACAACATTTTTGTAATTTTTTTAAAAATTACAATTAATTAATTTTTTTGCCAATTTTCCTTGCCTTGTAAGTAGAGGTGTCTTTCCCTAATCCTAACTTTTTCTTTAAAAAAGTTATTTTCTTTACTAAACTGTGGCATGGGTAAAAGTATAGAACAGGATCTCTCACAAGTCATAAGGAAGGGGTTTAATTTTTTAAATTAATAATAGTTTAATTTCAGTATCTTTAAAAATAAAAATAAAAAAGAGTATTTTACTCTGTTTCGGTGGCGTCCATGAAGAGTTTTTCTGGAAGCCCGTCGGCACCTAGGAAAATCTCTAGCTTTTACACTATGACTATTAGCCAATGGTAATTAAATTAATGGAATATAAAATAGGTGCTTGCTTCGGTGCCATTTATAATTGACGGGTTTGGTATTGCTACCGTCCCTTTTTTTTTCTTCAAATATTTTAAAAATAAGATAGTGTTTAAAAATCGTTGCAAATTCTAGAAAGTTTAATTTTTACATTATGTAACTGTTTTATTTTGCTTTTTACATATCAATTAAGTATCACTTTTTTTTATTGGTATATTTGATTTTTTAATCATTTATCTGTTGCTGTCTTTTTACATGTTATTTATGTGCTGTAATATTGTTTATGTGCATTAATAGTTTGTTTTGATTTATTTTATATTTGTTTTAAAATTATATAATATATAATATTGCTCAACATTTTTGTCATTATTTTAAATTTTAAATATGTAATATTATATATAATATTATTTTATAGTTATTAAGAATAATTACTTATTCATTCTTAATAATTTGATTTTTATATTATTATATTTTCGATTTAA
>PYAF01003110.1:134130-144389 GCA_007407185.1 Glycine tomentella
AATCATTTTCTATTCTGGATAATTATAACTTTTATAAATGTTCTTACGATTGTTCTTGAAGATAACATAAATTAAAGATGATCAAGTAAAAAGGTTTAGGTCTTCCAAATAAAACTCCAGTCATTAAGTTATCAACATCTTTAAAGTAAATTCATGTGTAGTTACATTATACATTATAATGATTTTTTTGCATTTTAAATTTTTTTCTTAACAATATCTAATAAGATTTTATATTCATTAAGCTGTGAAATAAATTCCAACAAGGTCACAAAATTACAAATGATGAAAATAAATCAGTCAGATATGTTCAACAACTTGTTTAAAATATTTATGACAATGAAAATCATGCTCAAAACAAATCCTAAAGAGGTTCTCCACGTCAAACATTAAATAATAAGATATGTTTTTTGTCTTTTTATTGTTAGGTTTCTTACAAAGTGTGTGACAAAGATTACTTCTAGTGTTTAATAATTTTATATGAATAAAATCATTTTTATTTTTATGCTCTTCCAATGAACATGATGATATGAAAGAACTAAAGAAAAACATAGATGATCTTCATGAAATGGTGTTGAATTTAACAACACATGTTACTATTGGCACACATTCAAGATGTCTTACAAACAAGGACTTTGACTTAATCTCAATGTAAGTGGTGATGGTAAATGCTTCAAGAAGAAGCAGGTGAAAAAAAATTATTCTCACCTTTAAAGAAAAATATGAAACCCTCAAAGGTTTTGAGAACCACAACTTCTAATGCAAGGTATCGTATCAACGATAGATCTCTTATAGAGTTGGCACAACCAACGAGTGCAATTGTTAAAAAAAATATTTTTATTAAAATATATATTTTACATTTTTTTTTTCTTTGTACATGTAGTTGTTAGACACTTGACGGTCCATCAATAAACAGCCTAGACATCTCTTAAGGTTTTGATGAAAATAAAGATATAAATTTGTGTTAACCACTTTATTGCATATAAGTCGATAGGTTTGATGACTAGAAGTAATACCAAGAGAGACAAATCCATTACTAGATAACTCATTTATTGGAAGCATGAAGTACTCATCCATTACATCCAAACACCGGTCAAAATGAGCATGTTATTTGAATTATCCATTTATGACAATTTATATGATTTCGTTTAAAAAGGAACATATCTACGTATCTATCTTTTAATTCCTTTTATATGTCTAACAGTCATATTGAGTTATGAATGACAAATATAGAAAGTCTTGATCCTATCAAATAGAAATGCGTAGTATCCACTTATTTCAAGAAACAAGATCAATCTACACAATAGTCATATCATTCAATCCCGAAGATTCTCTCCACAATTAGAAGTGTCTCTCTACCTATAAATACGACATCAAGGATTGAAGAATTTTGACAAATGTACATAGAAAAACAAGAGTAGTGAATCAAGAAACGAGGGAAAAGAAAAACATTTGTCAAAACGAGAGAAAAGAAAATCATTTGTCGAAAAACTCACTGAGTTTAAGAGAGTCCATCATTTGTAGTATGCAAAGTACTAGTGACAGATTACAAATTTATTGTAAATCAACTCTTTGAGTGTTGTAAAGAATCTCTGATTTTGTATTAAACTTTTGTTTGTGATGAAAATCAGGAATGACTAAGTGATAAAACCTTACTAGTTGGTAAAGAAGAACTGGATGTAGCTCAGGTTGAGTGAATCAGTATAAAATGAAGTATTTTTACTGCTCTTTTTTAGCTTATTAAGGCATTTCATTGTCCATTATTAACACACTATGCACACAAGATTTTCACTAAAGAATAAGTTTTATATCTCATCGGACTATAGTCCACTTTTAGTCACTGAACGAGGGTTCTTATAAACTTATTCATAATAACATTTTTCCTTTCGAAAAGGTTTTACATTTTGACTAACAAACTATTCAACTATCTTCTAGTGTGATTTGTTGTATTTCAATAGTGGTTAAGTGGATTTCTTAAACTACACCTACCCTAAGTCATCAATCTAACCACAGAAGAAGTTTATGTTTTATTGTGCATTTTGAAAAATCAAATGTAGATAAAATGTATAGGTAAATTTTTTTAGTTAAAAACGAATGATAGTTGCATTGAATACGAATTGAAGTGAAAGATGATTTTTCTTTTTTTTTAAAAAAAAAAACTTTCATAATTGTTGTTATTGGATTCTAATTTACTTACTTGTAATATTTCAACAATGAGATTTTAATAACTATACCCAGAGATTTTTGCAGTGGTAATAGGAAAACATTAAAAGATTTGGTGCTTAGAAAAGAAATTTGTCAAGAAGTAATCATATATATCTACCTTTATTTTGATATTAACTTTTTATTTATTAATTGACATTACTAATAGGTAATATTTTGACCAGATGACCTGTATGATGACATGTGGAGTTAGATCAAAATCCAACCACCCAAGTGTTTGCTTCATGCCTACCCATGTTTCAATATGTTTTTTTTTTTTCATCTGACACCATTCCATTCAGTTAATTTGTGAAAGATAGTGCCTTAATAAGGCCGAAAGGCATGTGAAAAGAAAAACAATTTTTTTTTCAAACGGAAACACACATACCACACAAGAATCATTCTTTAGGACATAGATGTTACCTTGTTTATATTCGAAATTGATGATCAAGGATAGGCTTGAAGATACAAGCCCTCTAATGTTGATTCACACCACTTCTTGTCAAGACTCAAGAACACTTCTTGAAGACCACCAACAAACAAAGGAGGCAGGCTAGGCACACCAATGGAGAGGGAGCAGGTTAGGTTTCAAAGTGTTTTACACCAATAGATGATATTGGTGGCTGAATTTTCAGTCAAAACTTACACAAAGGGCCACGTGAAAAGGAGGAAGATAGATAGTTTTTTTTTTTCTCAAAAACTAAGAACCATGATCACAAGAATATATTTTATAGAAGAGTTTGAGTCAGATTTTTTAACCAAAATCTTATTATAGAGCACCCACACGTGAAGATAAGATGGAGTTGTTGCATTTCAAAAATTGCCAACAACCTCCTATCATATCCTCCTAAGACCAAGTCAATTACTTGGGATTTATTTTGCCAAATGATAATCATATATCAGCCGTATGTAAGTCCCATAATCAACCCTCAAACTTCTTCTTAAAATCTAGGACATGATCATGATAAGATGCTAGTTGAATTCAAATTCAAATCTAGCTCTTATCTTCTCCTTTTGATATGAAACTAACTACTATAGATAATTCATATTTAAATTCAAAATTTAAATTATCAAATTTAAATATTAGATAATTAATTTAACTATTTAAATTAATTAATACTATCTTGGACTATCCAAACCCATTAACTTCATTCATGCGCCCCTCTCTTTAAGATAATTATCCAAACTCTTTCTTGGGCCAACAACCATTATTAGGCCCAAAACCTTTAATGCTATAATGTCATGACAATAAAGTGTTAGTGTGTGACCCATTAGGCCCAACATAGCTACTGACATAAATGAGTTTGGGCCCAACAAGACCCCTACCCATTTAATGACAACACAAAGCACTAGCAATGCTTTGTTGTCCTAGAACTAGTTAGGTAAATGACAAGATCATCCTATTAAATCTATTTGGTTTCCGTATGTATTTTCTTTCGTCTCGGTTACCTTCCCATAAAACCTAGGGTAAGGAAACATATCAGCCCTTGCGGTCTAGGGTAAGCTTTAATACGAAATAGGGAGTCTCCAATTTTAATGACTCTAAAGGCAAATCATCTCATGATTTCTTTTACTATGCATAGATTCCCGAGTCCCGTAAATGTCATCCCGATTTCTCCGGTTTACAGATAACCTAATCTCTCATAGAGATTTGACGAATTCCTTCAGCTAGTCACCCTAGACTCGTGTTCTTTCAGGACATGCCCAAAGATATACCTATGTGTCTCCATGTTTCAGGCAGACGAGGTATACAATCAAAGCATGTCTTCTAGAACACAGTCTAGGTGAAAACTTCTGGTCTAAGGAAAGACACACCCAAATAATAAGAGGCTACTCTAATGATACTATCTGTGAGATTTCCTCATAGAGTCTCTTTGTGGGTTTGTTCAGTGCGAGCTATACCCTTATAAGTCCACCCACGACTTTAGCTAAGACATTTCCATGTCTGTAGCTCATGAGGTCTTTACCTTGTATCTTCATACAAGTAGATAAGTCGTGCTAGTCTTACCCGAGATCCCTGATCCCCATTCTCAGTGTCTCTAGACTAGGAACTTAAATTTAGGAGTAGACATTTGGTATCCTTGAATCCTCATGATCGTGATCCCATCACTAATATTCAAGAGATACCTATTCTATTCCAAGGGTTTTATCCAGTTACTCATATATTAATAATGATATCGAGAGAAAATATGAAACAAGATAAAGAGCACTTATAATTTATTCATGACAATATGAAAAGTACATGTACGTCCTAATCTAATGAAAAGATTGTCTTTAGGACATTCACATACTAACAATTTGAACATTATTTTTACTTGACCTTTTGTTATAAAAACCAATATTAACGTATCTTTTCACTTGGTAGCATTGTGCTCTTGATTTAATTATGCCCCCAACAAAAACGTAAGAATATTATAAAGATTCTTTTATGGGTAAAGTTGAATTTTTGACAAAGGTGAGTAATATCAATAAACTTTTATTGTCATTCTAGCCTTACATTTTGATAGTCTAATTTTTTTACTTGTGTATGAATAGATATTTGTCCTTGTCAATGAGAAAAACTCTCATTGGATTTTGGTGGTTGTTGATGTGTCAAAGAAAGATATTGTTGTCCATGACTCACTTTTAACAACATCAAATAAGGATGAACGAGAATTCAATATTAAACTATTGGTAAATATTATCCACTATTATAATGCTTAAAATGACATTAATTCAATCGTTATTGTTAATGTAATAACTAAATTTTTTGTGTAGGCTCAATCCATAAAAAAATTTATGCAGCATGAATCCTTCTACTCATGTTCCTCGATAAAGAGATTGTTAATTAGCAAATATAAAATTGTGCATCTTGAAAGGAGACACATAGAAAAGCATGACTCATAAGTTTATTTATTATATTTAGTTTATTGAATATGTACACTAATTAAATTACAAGTTAAAAATTGGTGATTTTATAAAATAGAATGATTGTGGTATTTGGGTAGCAACTTGGATGACGCAAATGGATGCAAATGGTTACAAAATACAAGTAAGTTTAAATATTATTTTTAGTTAACTATTTTATATTGTTGTTAAATTTTTACAACTATATCCTATTAACAAATGATTGAAAAAAAATTGTTTATAGGTGAATAATGGAACAAGAATGCGGCTTGCCTTAGATTTGACTTTGAAGCTAGTCTCATAACCTGAATAGTAAAAAATTGATTGAAAGATTACTTGAGGACTTGATTTCTAAGATGAATACTTGAGAAAATTATGTTATAGTATTTTTTTATGATATTTTTGTCTCGGAAATATTTTATTAGATGCAATATTTTAATTTTCTTTAATATTTTGGATACCAATGTTTATTCATTAATGTTTTAATGTCACACTTTGTGGAAATTTCTTTTATTGTACACATTTTATTAAATGTTTTTACACCTTAGTTATACTACAATTTCTTTCCACCAATGTATCAATTAAATTAAGGATACAGAGGTAAAAAAAATTGGTTGTTATTATTATTTAGTTATTTATTGTGCACAATATAATATAACATTATAATTATATTTTCAGCTTAGTCATATTTTAAGTTATTTCATATATTTAATTTCTTAAATTATATTACTAAATATTGAGTTTAATTGATATACATTGTTACCGTAAAAAAAAATTATTGGTTAGCGATGTAAATTTATACTATCGATGTGTAGTAGTTTTGTTTCTTACCAAAGTGTATAGCAATTAATTCCTAAAATATTAGTGTTTTATTAATTAAATATATATTAGAATTATTTTGTATAAATAAGAGTTTAATTTTATTTAATTGATAATATTTATTTGGTTTTTTTTATTGTTTCGGAATAGGATTTCTTCTAGAGTTAAATATCTCTTATTCTAGAGTATAAAGTGTATTACGTGTTTTGCAAATTAATACAAATGACATTATATTAATGCTTTGCTCATAAAAACATTGAAAACCCCCTTCAGCTAACTGCGACACACGGTAGAATTTACCTAAAAAAACATTTGACATTCCTTTTTCTTTGAAATTTTTGCATGCTTATCTTATTATTTTTACACTCTATTTTTGTTTACATTCCATAATTTTGTTAATGTATTACTATTTCCTATTTCTCTAATAATTTTTATCTTTTAATATTAAGGTGTTTAGTTTAAGAATAATTTTAGTCTTGAAAATAAGATTTTCTGAAATGATATCACAAACCCTTTATGTTACGATTGATATCCTTAATAAATTTAGAAAAAAACTTATTACAAAATAAAAATATTTAAAAATTAATAAAATCTCTTTATCTTTTTCTTATTACTTGTTATTCATTTTATAATACATGAATAATGAATAATTCTTATAAGAATAAATTATATCCATTTCCTCTATGATTCTGAATTGGTGAAGATGATTTTAAAAATGTTAGAGAACAATTTTAAGTGAAAACATTTCTTCAAGTCTCAACACAGGCATAGAAATGTTTTATATTATTTACCACGATATTCCGATCCAAACTTTTAAAAATTGAATCTCCAAAATTCCAGTGAACTTAGACGAGGTCCCACCATAAACTAAGACCTAACTAAGGTGTATAATTTTTGGGAGTTTACTCTTATAAGGGGAGTAAATATAAAATAAGAAATCTGAGTATTTTATGAAAAAGCAACAATATATCAATGATTATTCTCAGTTAATTACAAATCTATTATGTTAGATAAATTTATTACTTTTATAATAATTATATTAAAAATTTTAACAATAATATTTTTTATTGGTTGATATTGTTATTTTTTTATAACGAGAGTATATAGAATTCTATAATTTATTATAACTATATTTTTTCTAGAGTTTAGAGTTTAGGATTTAAAAATTAAACTTTATATTTTTTTTCTTACAAAATCACAAGTATCATTTGCAAGATGCGGTATTATGAATGGTAAAAACAATTCTAAATATTTAACTCTGTCACATGTTCATATTAAAGTTGAATATTACTAATTAAATTAAAATAATTTTGTGTCAGCTAATTAAGGTATTCAGTAAATTTATTATATGTATATACATACTATTCATTAATTATTAGTATTTTAATAGCAACTAAATTTGTATTTAAAAGGGGTTACTGACAGTGACTTTCTTTATAAAATAATGGGTTACTGACTTTAGAGCATGTGGATTTTGTATATAAGTCTTTCTTTACTCGCACAAACCAAAGGGAATCCAATAAAAAAAAAAAAAGTATTCATCCGATGAGACTGAATTGGTCTTATTAAGTAACTTGTGGATGAAATAAAAATATGATTCCAAGAAATTTTTTTACTAAAAATTATCAATTAGATTTTTTTTACGCAAATTAATCTTTCATAAATTCGGTGAATATTTTGTGTTAATAATACATGTGATAATAATATAAAAAAAAAGGTCCTACTCACCATTAATTTAGACAAAGAAAAACAAAGGTTTCGGCCAGAAATTGGTATCCAACTTTTGTATTTGTCTCCACGGAGACGTAGTGGAGTTGGAAACGTGTGGCATCATTTCTGTGTCTCTTCCAGAAGCCCACCCTACCCTACCCAACATCTCAAACAATCCAAACGAAAAAAATAAGACCACAAAATCATCATTTTCTTCTAGATATATGCAAATAAAAATGTCACAAAAACTAGGCCTTTCACTATCACTAATTTTTTTGTCATTTTCATTTATGTGTCAATAAATATAACAACAAACATGTTATTCTCATATTTCTTAGCAATACCCCCAATCTTGGGAGTTATTCAAGTCTCAAAAAGCTCTCTCAAATCTCAATTCTTCAATTGCTCCTCCTACACCTAGCTCTTAAGTCTCAAATTGAAGGTTTTTGAAGCTCACAAGCAAATATTTGTGACGTGTATTATAATGAATAAGGCTCATGTGTTGGTGATGTTAGTAATCTTGATTGCTTCATCAGTGGCAGAGAAGCCTTCTGTTGTGGAAGCAAGGACACTTTCCTTAACATCATCTCATCAAGGTGAGCAAAAGCTTCATAATTAGTCTCCCTCTCTTTTATCTAGTGGTATTTTTTTTTAATAAGTAGAAATTGAAGACAGTATCATAAGATTTATAACAACTTACACACCTTTATTTAATCAATGGAGTTAAATTTCCTTGACTTTTATCTAGTGGTATGGTTGCTGATTTTGTGTGATTAATTTTCAGGGTACTCAAAGATTTTTGCCACGCTTGGAATTGTTTGCAAGTGTTGTGATGGGGGTGAAGATGGTGCCTGCACAAGCACATGGACAGAGTCTTGTTCTAACCTGCAGTGTTCCCCTTGGAAATCACACTCATGAATAATCTCCTTCATCTTTGCTTTTTCATTTGCATACAGCTATAGGAAATATTGTAGAAATTAACACTTGAATCTGATTTTTTGTTCAATGTATTGTAAATTTTGTGTATGATAATTGTGCTAAAATTTGGGATGTATCTGTCAATAGCAGTAACAAATAGAGGTCTAACTACCACATATCCGCTATGGCCTTACTATTCCTTTGAAATTAGCTTCAAAATGAAAATTTGAACTCTAGTTAATCATTGGGATGATGCTTTGATGAGAAAATGGCATATTTGAGAGTTTAAATTTTAAATGGGTAAGGGGGAAGTAGTGGGATACTAATCAGGGGCGGGCGGACTCATGATTAAAAAATAGGGAGAACAATGACAAATTTTCTAAAAAGTTATTTTTCGCCAACAGTTGATAACAGAAATTAAATTAAAATTATTTTTAATAAAAAATAAAAATAAAAATAATTAAATTATGGATAGAAATATTTAAATTAATTACATCTTTTACACGTACAATACAAATTAACACATAAAAATAAATAAATGAAATTTAAAACTTTATTTTATGAGATAAGAAACAAATAAAACTATCAAAACATGAGTGTTAATAATATATTATGAGAAAAAGGAATATACACTAATGGTGTAAAATAGTTTTATATAATCACTTAATTACACATTATTGTCTATAATAAATTTGTTGACTTTTATAATAATTAATTTCAAAATCATATAAATGATGATTTGTGATTGAATTATATTGTAAAATTATTTTATATTATTAATGTATAACCATTAAACTAACTCTTATAATATACTCGTGTGAATCTATATTGGTTACTAATTAATTTAATATGATATGTTCTACATTTCTACTAATAAAAGAATTTAAAAATTTCAAAAAGAATTAAAATTGAATGACTTTTCTATGTTTATCCTATATTTTTCAAGGATATTTATTTGACAATCATGAACTATAGCTACCAAAAAACAAGTCCACAAGACACGTACAATGTTTAAAAAAGCCTTTAAAGGTTTGTCCCTTGAACAACAAATAGGTTTGCCCTTGATACTAATATACTATCATGTTTTATGCTTGGTGGTTGAAAAGAGAAATAAGGAAAGGAGTTATTGTGAGTTTGAATTTCTTTCACTAACAACTAACATTTACCGATATAAAAAATGCTATCCGACATTATGACAAAAGGAACTAGCAAAAAATTCCAAAAAAAATATATTATTTCAATTTTGTAAAATGGAACGAGAAACGATTGTATTTTTTGGGCTATATTGATCCACAAGTTCCAAGTTTCGAGTTCCATTACTTTGATTATACAGTTAATTAGGTATTTGAGCTTTTAATTTTTTTAACTGGGTCCTTGAACCTTTTTTTTTCAATTGTTTTCTTCCGTTTGGTTGTTGTCATGAAAAAATAATCACAAATATCTAATTAAAGGTGCAAACAATAGACTGGTGCTTGTAAAATGCGTTGTAAGCACAACTGAGTAAACTATGAGAGTTTTCTACTATGTTTCTGTAACACCCCGGACGTGTTATCATTAATAATATCATAAGCGCGCTATCAGCGTTATCTGAACGCAGTGCGGAAGTGAAGAATCGTTTTTCTTGATTACATTATGCATAGAATATAAAACTCAACAAAAAGCATCAACATAACAAGCCCCCTGCTGATCCAGATAAACAAAACATACATATACAAGCATAGGCAAAT
>PYAF01003110.1:144489-180936 GCA_007407185.1 Glycine tomentella
TCTGAACACTTTCTCAGTTGGGTCTAAGGTGTTTAGATGAGAGATGGAGAAGATATGAAGCTCTCAAAATCAACAATGGAGGTTTCTCTCTCTTTCTCTTTCTTTCCTTTTTCTCTTCTCTCTCTCTCAGCCCAAAAGGTCTCTTATAAAACATTTCCGTCGATCTCGCGCTGATCGCGCCGTTCCCACGCTACTAGCGTCATGATGTCGGCCAAGCCACGCTACTCGCGCCAACTCCACACTAGTCGCGCCACAGGCTCGGGGCTCCCACGCTATTGGCGTGGACATCCACGCTACTGGCGTGGAACTCCAGAAGAGAACATGGTTTTCTAGAGCTCTTCCCACACTACTAGCGCCGTACTCACGCTACTAGCGCGGGATGGCAAACAGCATAGGCACATTTTATACATCTGGCGCGGGTCGCGCCGCACTTCACGCGGGTCGCACCATAGGCCAGAACAGCCTATTTCAACTCTTTCTCAAGCGTTTAAGCCTCCTTTCAAGGGATTCCAAGGCCTAATTATATTTCCTCCATTATAAGCTTAATCCTAAGCTTAACACGTGCTTAATTCAGGCTTAATCATATGTTTAAAAATTCCAGATATTACAGTTTCAACCTTTTATAAAACCAAACACTTTTGAGAGGCTTGCTAAAGAATACTTGGATTGGATTTACCTACAAGGGTTGAAACTCTGCAAAAATATGTCACAATTGACTAATATGTGCTTACAACACACTACAAAAGCACTAATCCATTGTCTGCAACTCTAATTAGGTGTCTACGATTAATTTTTCATAACGACAATAGATGAGAGGACCCAATTGCAAAAAATCATGAATCTAATTTTAATAAAAATAAGGAACCTAATTGAAAATTTGATAAAAGAATAGGATCTATAGAATAATTAAACCTATTTCCTCCTCCATTTTTCATACTATTTGAATTTAAATGTATTTTTGTTGGAGTTTTTTATTTAAACTCCATGGGTTATGAATAAGAGGCAGTTAACAATTCAAAATAGTAAATACTCATAACCGCTTTTGGGAAAGGTTAGAAAATAACTATTCCCAACCGCTCCGATAACCAACGGTTACGATGGTTTATCGCCAAGAGTCGCAATGGTTCATCGTAAAGAGTCGCAATGGTTCATCGTCAAGAGTCGCGATGGTTCACCGGCAACTCTTCAACAGGGTTGTTTGTTGTCTATAAATAGACACAGAGACAATCAGAAAAATAAGGAAGTCGAAAACTGATAGAGTTTTGATAGTTAATCTTTTCTGATAGTCTCGCTTAGACACTAGTGCATTTCATATCACATAACTCTGTGGTTCCTCAAGCATTGTCTTTGTTCGTTTGGGCTGTTGATTTGAAGTGCCATCAATCTTCAGACGTTGATTCGTTCTATCCTGGGAGACAATTGTTCATAAACCTTTGGCATCAATTGGAGGGAACAAATTGTCTTAAGGAGACAACATTGTTGGGCTCGGATCTTTTCATCTCTTTGCATCTGTGTCTGATTCATACTTATCATACAGGTTCTATTTAAATTGGTTTTTTGTACAGTTAAAGTAGATTATATAGTTCCTCTTGACTACTCAGATTCTGACCCTTGTGCAATTGGATATATTCCAATTCTAAATTAACTAATAGTTCCAACAATTTTTAGGCTAGATATAGTAAGAGAAGAGAATAAAAGAGCATATTCCTGCAAGAGTCACATCCATACAAGTAGTGGAGTAGAAAATTTGTCGCAACGCACAAAAACAAATGTATTATTGTTTCTTCTCTCTATCTCTACTCAAGAAAGTGACATGTTGTAAAAGTCATATGGCTGCTAGAATAAAGTCATTTGGAGAAAGGCTCTAATCAATAACGAATCTATTAACTAAAATCTACAAAAGGAGACTCAGAGCATTGCATTCAACAGGACTAATTAAAGAAAATCTAAAGTGTTGAAACTCTGTTGAAATATTGGACGGTCATACACTTGTGCTTAGAGAGTTATGCTTTTCTTAGCAAAGCTTTTCATTGTATTCGAGCTTAATTATGTATTCACTCTTATAGGTGCTCATAATCTCAAGGGGAGGGAGTGTCAAAAGTGACCTAAAGAATACTTCTTGTAATCAGGGCTGAGAAAAATACTTGTTGTAATCATTGTATTGATTAGTGAAATCCTTTAGTGTGAAGGAGAACTGGACATGGCTCACGAGATTTGAGTGAACCAATATAAACTTTGTGTTTATCTCTACACTTTTATATAACGCGTGTTATCTTAAGTTACTCTTTTCTCTCTTGAATGCATAAGCTTTTGCAAAAATTGTTTGATTGAAAACTATTTTTTATTTGTTGGACGATATTTTGTTTGAACTTGGTTCTTAAGCTTTTTTGTTTGAAGTTCTAGACGCTTCTTTGTGAGCCTTGTTTTAATAGATAGTTAACAAAAATCTCTTTAAGAAAAGATTCATCTTGTAAAAAAGATTTCAAAGTTTTATTACACATTATTCAACATCTCTTCTAATGTGTTCCTTTTATTTCATAATTGTGTTTTGTCACGTTGTCAAACCTTTATTGCACAAAATAAGTCATTTATAAAAACAGAATTCTTATGAAAAATATCATGCATGACTATCTTTATCAACCTCTTTAATGACATGACAAATAACTAGTACACTAATGTGGTTAGTATGTTGTACTTTATACAAAAACTATATTTATTAACAAATAAAAAATATTGGACCAAGAATGTTAGAAATTTTCTTTAGGAACTAAAAGTAAATTTTGCAGAAAAAAAAGGTTTAGAGACAAAAATAAATATAAAGAACCCTTTTTAAAATCTCTATTTTAGTTTTTAAAATAAAAAAAATCAAATAAATCAGTTAACATTGTTACTTGATGACAGAGACTGAAATTGTTAACAAAGAAAAAGTACCGCACAAAATTGCTAGAAATTTTCTGTATGGACTAAAAAAAATTGTAAAAAATTTATAGACCAAAAATATAATTAGCCTTTTTCAAAATTTCTATTTTAGTTTTTAAAATAAAAAATCAAATAAATTATAATTGTTAGTTTTTTACTCTCTTTTTTATTATTCATAATAGGAAAAATAGAAACTTTGTGTCGTAGTGCCTTTTCATGTTTTTTTAAATAAAAAAGAAAGATAATAGAAGTTAGTGGGTGATTTGTGAAGGTAATTATAAGGATAAAATAGTATATTTTGAATATAGGTATAGGATAAAATGGGTATAAAATGTGTATACTAAAACACCTTATTATGATAAATGTGTATACTAATTAAAGGTAAATTATGATTTGATAATAATATAAAAGTATTTTACAATTTTGATCTCTCTATTTTAAAAATCCAGTACTTTGGTCCAATTTTTAATTTTACATATGTTTATTTATTTTTTATATTTTAATTAATTAAATTATTTTTTATAATACCTTAAGAAGTGAATATGTAAAGTTTAAGGTTGAGTTGGACTAAAATAAAAATAAAATAAATAAACATTGTGGATTTTCTGAAATATAACACCAAAATTTGAAAAAGAAAAAACCAAAATCACTAACAAAAAGATAAAGGGAGACCAAAATTTTATCTATAAAATTTAAATATGATACTTTACTTCAAATATTAAATATTTGGATCACATAATATTAATTCTTTCTCCTACGGTCTAAAATTTATTTATTTTTAAAATCATTTCATAAAATTATTTTTAAAAATTGAAGAGCAAAAACACAATCAAAACAATTCATTTTTTTCCAATTCACAATTCACTTAATTCCAAAGTTACACATGCCCCACCCATCTTGGACTTCATTTAATTCAACATGTTAAAAGAATGCCAACACTGCCAATATCTTTCTCCAATGTATGAGAAACAAGCAGAAGATTTTTTACAATCAAAAAAAGAATACATCCTACAAAAGGATTTACCCCCTTTCTCTTGCTCCACTAGGGTTTAGAAAAGTGGCGTAAACCCCAACCGAGGCTTTTACTCAATCCTGTGATTTTTCTCTACTATCAATTCGCTAAGTAGACTAACTCTCCCGAGGGGCAATAATGGAACTCTTTCTGCAAAAAATAAGGGGTCTACTTTTTATCTTAGGAGTTAGCAGGTATGATTGCCTTTCTGCTATTCGATCATAGAATTGATTCTGATCAAGTTGAAAGATGAGATACATTTCTATGATCGTATGCAACATTGGTGAAACATCGAGTTTAAGGACAAAGAAGAGGTGGTAGTAGAGGTACCAGAGGAGAATGATGAATCAGCAAAAAAAATGAATGGGGCATATGGATTGTGGGTAGGATTTTAACAAATAACAATGTGAAACCAATGGTGTTCAAAACTGCTATGGTTTAGGCCTAGAATGTGAAGAAAGGTGTGGAAGTCAGAGACATATCAAAAAACCTAAAGGAGAAAGTGATGAACAGGGTGTCCTGGAACCTTGACAGACGACTTATTCTGTTGAGAGAACTAAACAGTGACTAGAATCCAGAAGCGATGAACACTACACATTGTTGTTTATGGGTTCAAGTATATGACCTACCCTTGAACAGGAGGACAAAGAGTTTTGCTACTCTTGTAATCAACCCCATTAGTGGTTTTGTGGAATAGGATAAGGGAGATGAGAGTAG
Source organism: Glycine tomentella (assembly GCA_007407185.1). Lineage (NCBI taxonomy): Eukaryota > Viridiplantae > Streptophyta > Magnoliopsida > Fabales > Fabaceae > Glycine > Glycine tomentella. The sequence continues at coordinate 149,138 of PYAF01003110.1, forward strand.
GTTTGGGAATGTAATAAGGGTTAGGGTTTCCATGGATGTACGAAAACCTCTCAAAAGGGAAATGTTTATTAAGATGGGAAAGCGATCCAAACAAAAAATCTTCTTTAAGTATGAGCAGCTAGGTAACTTCTACTATACGGGCGGGGGTTTGGATCACGTGCTTAAGGAATGTGAGCTCGTTGAGGAAGAAGACAATGAGAAAGAAGAGGAAAATATGCCTTTTGGGGTTTAACTAATGGCCTCATTTATAAGGAATACAGTGATGATAGTGTACGAAAGAAGGTTATGATGGAAGGGTATCAAGGAAGCTGCATGCTTCAGGGGAATAGTTCTACTATGGGACCACGCGAAGACACCATTGATAACATGCTGAAAGCATCAACAGACTATCAAATCACAACATCACATCAGGAATTTGAGGGTGGAAGGGAACAAACATGAGCCTTTAAGCCAAAAAACCACCCCAACAAACCTAGCCCAAGAAAAGATTCACATAACACCAGAGAATTTTCACAAAGCTGACAAAGAAATAAAGTAGACAAAGGCCCTCCAAGCCCAGTGGTAGAGGTGGGGAGTGGTATAGAGGCACATAAGGGTCAGGAAGATGGAGAGGCTTATTCCTAATTACTTATCGTGTTGAAAACATAACAATTGACATGTAACTTAAATCATGGAAGAGACAAGCAAGACAATTGGGCACAAAGGAAACATAAGATAACACATAGATGGGAAAAAGAGGGACAAAGAAGAAACTATCTTCATGGAAACAGAGGCATAATGAATCACCAACCAAGAGCCTATTCATAGCATACTAAATTGTTGATCATATGTATACTAAGAGCCTATACATTAATTTTTTTCCTATTAAAAGAATTCTTACAGTTTGCACTACAAAAGATCATGATTGATGTTTCATACAATTTTATCTCAATCGGTAGATAAATCTGTTGGAAACAATGCTGAAGGTTACGGACAATGTCTTTTTGAGGCATGTATGAGCACTATCCTAAAGGACTTATCTGTGGTATCCCATGCAAGTCTTTCAGGATACTACATGAACTTCTTAGGGGTGCTAAGGCTATAGAAGTAGAAAGGACAAAAATTCAAACTCGGGAACAGAGAAAAAGAACAAAGAATAAAGGAAAAAAGAACAAAGAATAAAGGATAACAGATTGTTGTGGTGTGTCTGAAACTAGGTCTGGAAGGCGATATTTATAGGGTGAGAGGGGGCATGAAAATGAAAGAAAAGGATTGAAAACGGTAATATAATTTGAAATCAACATAGTAATTGATTTGGTAATTAATCACATTTTAAAACAGTCAGAAAAAATTAATGGTAACATTACATGATTTCTGTAGTTGAGCCAAATCAAATTTTGTCTCATCAAAATCAAGATATTTCAAATAAGCTCTTGAGTACAAAATAATTTCTCAAAAATAATTTAAATAAATAAAAAGTAAAAAAGGATTGCACGACCCATTATCAAATGTGTAGGAGGGAGACAAATCGATAGGTTTGCACTACGACAAGCCCACATGGCTCAAGCAGGGAATCCTTCATTCATAGCTCGTATTCCTAAATCAAAGAACCCACAAGGAATTGGAGAATGAGGCCTATTTCACTTATAGGTCATGTATACAAAGGCTATATTTGGAAAAACTAGCTAAAAGTTGTAAAGCGAGTTGAAAGCTGAAAAGCTAGCTGGTAGGTAAAAGCTGAAAAACTAGCTCATTAAATTATAAGTGTTTGGTAAAACTAGTTGTTGAAGTAGCCAAAAAGTGTAAAATGACATAGAAGTAATAAAACCATGATTTATTTTAAAAAAGTAACAAGGAAAATGAATAAATACATTAAGGATAAAAGTGGAAGAAAATATAAAAAGCTAGAATTTAGAAGTTATCGTTTATGTTAGAAGCTATTAAAAATTATTGTTTACCAAATAGTCAAACTTGCTTTTCAGCTAGTAAAAAAAGTTAGAAGCTAGCTAAAATGCTTTGCCAAACATAGCCAAAGTCATCTATGAATTCCTTGCTAAGAGGTTAAAGGCAGTGTTGGGAAAAATCATTGTTGACAATTAAAATGTGTTTGTGAGGGGAAGATACATGTTGGGTAGTGTGTTGGTTGCTAACGAGGTGTTGGATGATGCTAGAAGGAGAAGAAACATTGCTTGATATTCAAGGTAGACTTTGAAGAGACGTACCGTTGTATTAACTGTAAGTTCTTGTTTTATATGAGGAGGAGGATGCGCTTTGATGATAGATGAATCACTTGGATCAAAGGGTGTTTGGGATCTGTGTATGTTTCAGTCTTGGTTAATGGTAGTTCATCCATGGAATTCTCTTTACAAGAAGGGTTAAGACAAGGTGATCTTATTGCACCTTTCTTATTCATCAATGTAATAAAGGGTTTGAGTGGATTGATGAGACATTGTCCTAAGAAGGTTTGTTCTCTGAATATAAAGTAGGGAGGTAACAAATAGACGTATCCTTGCTACATTTTGCATATGATACACCTTGTTTCTCAGATTTCTTAATTAAAAATGCCATGCCCATTAAATCAATGCTAAGGTGTTTTCAGTTGGTTTTTAGGTTGAAGGTCAACTTTCATAAGAGTTGCTTGGGCGGAGTTGGTGAGCAGGGGTTATTCTAAGTAGATTTGTGGCTTTACTTAACTGTAAGACAATGTCTATTATGTTTATTTATCTTAGTGAAGATACTTTTTAACATTTTGAAATTGGTATCTATAATATAAGATAATGAATTTGTATCCTTACTCAATGGGCTCACTCAATTAACCCATGATAATCCAAAATAAATAGGACTATTTGGCCCAACCTAATTGGTATGATAGGCTAGACTATGTTGGATATAGAGGGAGCTAGAAAGAAGATAAAATCAAGGATGAAGCCTTTGCTTAAAGGATTTTAGCTTTTTTACATGTCATTAAATTGAAGGCATTTGTAAATTGTTAAGTTGTTCAAGAAGCTTATCTTGTGATCCTTGCATTTGCATAACCATAATCATAAACATGCATACATGAGTTAAGAAAAGCATAAAAGGTTACATGTTTGCATTTAGAAAGAAAATCTCATGTTTTAAGTTTTGGAAAATGCATTTGTGCACTGCTTTAATCGATTACCAATTTGTGTAATCTATTACAAAGCCACGAAGAACACTTTAATCGATTACAAACAATCGTAATCAATTACATAGCATAAAAATACAAAACATGCATGACTGCCTTAATCGATTACCACTAAATTGTAATCGATTACAAAGGCTTATTTCAAAACGTGATTGACTGCCTTAATCGATTGCCACTCAATCGTAATCAATTACACATGTTTATTCCTATTCTAAGACTAACTGCTTAATTGATTACAGCTCGTTTTAATCCATTACATTGTTCATCAATCTTCTCCAGATTTTGCTAAGAATACTTTAATCGATCATTTCATATATTAATCGATTACATTGGAGTTGAGTATCTTGTTTCAAAACTCAAGAAATCATGCTTCATTGATTATATATGTTTTGAACAAAGATTCTTCAAGAGTTTTTCAAGAGAGTTACTTTTCAACATCAGCATTCATGCAATCTGTATTTGTTTGGTAAAATTCATTCGTCCATCCTCTAAGGATCATAAGGTTGTATCTCTCTTGAACTCTTACTTTGAATTGACTTGTTTCTTTTAATTCTTGTAAGTACTAAGATCAAAGAGTTTCTTTAGAGCTTTTTTTTTGGAGTAATGTTCTCTAGAGGAAAGAACAGAGTAATGTTCTCTAGTTCTTTGTGATTAGAGTCTAATAGGATTATAGATTTCAGTTTCATTATTTAGGTTTGATAAAGGTAATTACTTGTAAAGCTTGTAAAGAACAAATTTTGATTTAGTGTAACTCTAATCAAGTTTGATTAGAAGACACTGGATATAGCTTCTCTTTTGAGGGGTGAACCAGTATAGATTTGGTGTTCTCTTGATTCTAATTCTTGATATCTTATGGTTAATCTCTTTCAAGATCAACTGAAATATTTTTGTTTTAACAAGGGAAAACTTGTGATACGATCTTCACACTGCTGCTAAATTTTTTAAATCCTTGTTTTAACGAATTCACCCCCCTCTCTTGGTTAATTGTGTGTTCATTATTGTTTTCAATTGGTATTAGAGCTGGTTCTTTAGTATTATTCAAGATCACTATCTTTTTAAAGAAAATGAATACCGCACAGATTACCTTCAAGGAGAGTGCCTCCCTCAATCGTCCTCTGATGTTTAAAGGAGAACATTTCAGTTTTTGGAAAAACAGAATGCATATATTCATTCAGTCAAATGACCTTGGTGCATAGAATGCAATTGAGAAAGGTCCTTTGATCCCTACAAAAACTGTTGATAATGATAGAATTCCCAAGGAGTGGGATGAGATGACTGAATTAGAAAAAAGAGTTGTGCAATATGATTTTAATGCTAAGAATATGATTACTTCTGCACTTTCTTCTGATGAATTTTTTAGAACTGTTAGGTGTAAAAGCACAAAGGAGATGTGGGAGATGTTGGAAGTCACTCATGAAGGAACAGATGAAGTTTGAAGATCAAGGAAGCACACCTTGATTCATGAATATGAAATGTTCAAAATGAGCAACACAGAAAGCATATCTTAGCTCCAAACAAGGTTCACTCACATTGTCAACCATCTTCCTGGTCTTGGAAAGACTTTTGATGCTGAAGAATTGAACATCAAAATCCTGAAATTGTCTCACAAGACCTTGGCAACCAAAGGTTATAGCAATCAAGGAATCAAAAGATCTATCCAAGATGTCCATGGCTGCACTTTTTGGTAAGCTTCTTGAGTATGAATTTGAAATGTCATAGCTAACACATACAAATGATGTAGAGAAGAAACACAAGAGTATAGCCTTGAAAACTGCATCATTTAATGTGGAAAGGGAACAAGACTCAAGTGAAGATGAAAGTGATGAACAAATGAACCTAATAGTGAAGAAATTCAACAAGTTCATGAAAAGAAACAAAAATAAAAAGTTGTCAAAGTTTAACAGGAAAAATGATAGCAACAACAACAACAATAACTCCACCAACTTCACTTACTTCATATGTGGTAAGCCTGAACATATTAAATCTGAATGTCCAATCTTTTTGAAGAAGCAATAAGGTGAGAGGAAGACAAAGAAAGAGGGGAAGCCAAAGAAGGCATACATAGCATGGGAAGACAATGATTCAACTACTTCTAAATCAACAAGTGAGAATGAAGAAGCAAATATGTGCTTCACTTCTACAACAACTGATGATGAAGAATTCTCAAGTGCTAAATCAGAGGTAAATTCTGAATATGATAATATTGTTGATGTTTTTCATGAGATGCATAAAGAGGCCCAAAAACATGGACAATCCAATAATAGGTTGAAAAGTATTCTTAAATGGCATGTTACCAGAATTGCTGAATTGCAATCTGAACTTTGCAATTTTAAAGAAGAAAATGAAAAAATTGTTTCAAGTTACAAAGTTAATGGGTGTGTATGTCCCTCATCATCTTCAAATGTTGATAAATGCAAGCTTTTGCAAAAATAACTTGATGAGTTCAAAAAGAGTCAAGCTAAAAAATACATGATATTGCTAATTAAAAACTCTTATTTGGTTGATCTTTTGAAAAAGCTTTATAGAGGCAAATGCACTTTAAATCAAATGCTAAGTGTGCAAAAATATGTTGGAGATACTTTTGGTTGGGGTACAAATATGGATCAAAACCTTTTGGAAAAACAAGATTTGTGCCTCCAAAACAAAAGTATCAAAAAGGCTTTTCAAAAAATAAGCATCAACAATTGAGTCATTTTAAAAGAGCATAAAAAACTGTCACTTGCAATTATTGCATGAAAAGAGGTCATACATCCCATAAGTGTTATGCTAGAAGATACTATGTGTCTAATGGTGAATGCATTTGGCTGTCTAAAAGAATAAGAAATCCAACTAACCCCTATGGACCCAACCCACATTGGGTACCTATCTTTGTTACTTAAATTGATTTTTGCAGGTGTCTAAGAGCAAAATCAACATTATGGTACCTTGATAGTGGTTGCTCTATGTTGAACATAGGAGGAGCTGCAAGAAGAGTCAAAGCAAGAATGAAGAAGAAGCTTGATTATTGGCCTAAAGATATTTTTTCTTTTTACATGCCCAATCGACTATGAAGACATTTGCAATTTGTTTAAGTTTGATTCAAGTACATTGCTTTGCATTGCATTTTGCATGTCTCATTTAACTTCCATACATAGGTGCAATAAAACATGAAAGCTGCTAAATGATTTCAAAAGAAATTTAGTTTCATGGCTAAGTTTTTGGAAAAATGAAAACTTACTATTTTAATTGATAGATTGCACTAGGAGAAGAAAGTCAGTTGTTTATTCCCATTCCTTTTAAGTCAGGGATTCGTTTCACAGTGTTTTAATCAATTAAATGTTTTTGTTCTAAATCTGGAAAAGTCATGAAGAACACTTTAATCGATTACAATATTGGTTTAATCAATTACATAATGTATTTTGGAAAATCATACATTGTTGCTTTAATTGATTACCATTTATCGTAATAGATTACATAGGCTTTTTAGAAAACTATGCTTTTCTACTTTAATCGATTACATTGCGTAATAATCAATTATTTTGTTTGTAATCTTTTTCTAGAAAACTCAGGAACAATTTAATCAATTATTTAATTATTTTAATCAATTACATATGGGAAATAATCAATTACACCAACGGATTAATTGATTATTGTCAGTTAAATCAGTTTTTTTATAAAGCTTTGTAGGTCAACTCTTTATAAATAGACCTTGTAAGAATTATTCAATTCATATGAGTGACTTACCCAAAAGACACTAAGCTTTCTAAGTGTTCAAGAGATTGATTTCCTAGTGAGTAACACATCTTGTTAAGATCAAGATTTCTGAGTTTTTAGAGAAGAAGTGTTAAAGAAAAGAAGTTTTCAAGATATTGATTCTCAGCATTAGAATTCATACTACCTGGAATGTGTGGTAATCTTAATTCATTTTCATTCATTCATGCATGAAGGATCACAGGTAGTGTTTATCTTGAATCATTCTTTTTAGATTTTCTGATATTTTGTTGTGTTGTAATATTTCAAATTGATTCTTTGTAAAGCATTTTAGAGAAGGGTTCTCTAGGTTTGGAGATCTAAGTAGGTTTCTCAAGATCTTTATGAATTGTATTCTAATAGTGTTTTAGAATTCAGAATCTTTGTCTAGTGCTGATAGAGATTGTCACTTGTTGTGCTTGTACAAGAATAATTTGATATAGTGAAAACTTTAACCTAATGTTGGTTGGAAGACACTGGATGTAGCCTCCATGTTTGTGAGGTGAACCAGTATAAATTGTTATATGTTGGATTCTTTATCTATATTTCTTTCATTACTATTGTTTGGAAATCAATATACAATCAACAAGAAGCATTTCAGTCATTACATGCATTTCAAGGTGATTTTAGATTGAAATAAAACTCTTTTTAATCAAGGGTGATTGAGTGATACGATCCAAGTTTTAATTCCGCAAATTGTTTTCAAGAATAGTTTTTAAAGACAATCTTAACCAATTCACCACCTTCTTGGTTATTTGAAGTATGTTCATAGTATTTTCAATTGGTATCAGAGCTGGTTCTTGAGATTTATTCAAGATCACTATCTTTCAATAAAAAATGAATACTACTAAGATTAATTTCAAAGAGGGTGTCTCCCTAAATTGTCCACCGATGGTTGAGGGAGAGCATTTTAGCTTTTGAAAAAATCATATGAAGATTTTCATACAATCTAATGACCCGGGTGCATGGAATGCTGATGGTAAATTGATTCTCAAAGATTGGGATGAAATGTCAGATGCTGAAAAAAGAATAGTGCAATATGATTTTAAGGCTAAAAATATGATCACCTCTGCACTTTCTTCTGATGAGTTTTTCAGAACTGTTAGGTGTACAAGTGCTAAGGAGATGTGGGATATGTTAGAAATTACTCATGCAGGCACAGAGGATGTACGAAGATCAAGGAAACATGCCTTGATTCATGAGTATGAGATGTATGTGATGAACTCCACAAAAACCATATCTCAAATGCAAACAAGGTTTACTCACATAGTTGATCATCTTCTTAGTCTTGAAAAGACTTTTGATGTTGAAAAGTTGAACATAAAAATTTTGACATGTCTTACAAGATCATGGAAACCAAAGGTTACAACTATTAAAGAATCAAAAGACCTCTCCAAAATGTCTATGGCTGCACTTTTAGTAAGCTACTTGAATATGAGTTAGAAATGCCTCAATTAACACATTCTGAGCAGATAAAAAACAGAAAAGTATAGCTTTAAAAGCTACATCATCAAGTGTGGAGAAAAAGAAGATTCAAGTGATGAAGATGAAAGTGATGAAAACCTGAACCTAATAGTAAAGAAATTCAACAAGTTTATGAAGAGAAACAAAAACAAAAAGCCGTCAAAGTTCCACAACAAAAAAGGACAGCAACAACAATAAATCCACCAACTTTACATGCTTTGAATATGGTAAGCCTGGCCACATCAAATCTGATTGTCCAGTTTTTCTAAAGAACCAACAAGGTGAAAGGAGGATTAGGAAAGATACTAAGCCAAAGAATGCATATATTTCTTGGGAAGATAATGAATCAACAACATCTGGATCAGCTAGTGAGAATGAAGAAGCAAATGTTTGTCTGACATCAACTCTAATTAATGATGAAGAATTCTCTAGTGCTGAATATGAGGTGTGTCTTAGAGCAAAATCATCACTATGATATCTTGATAGCGAATGCTCTAGACACATGACAGGTGACATATCCATGCTTACAAATGTCAAACTAAAGGATGGAGGATTTGTCACTTATGGTGATAATAACAAAGGCAAAATAATTGGAGAATGCAACATAAGAGACAACATTAGGACTATGATCAGAAATGTTCTATATGTTGAAGGATTGAAGCATAGCCTCCTAAGCATAATCCAATTATGTGATAAAGGGTTCAATGTTTCCTTCAACAATAATTGTTGTTTGATGATAGTCAAAATGGTGAGGTAATACATGTTGGGAAAGGGAAAGATAACATCTATGTACTTTCAATTGAGCATGCATTCATTCACAATATTAATTGCCTAATCAGTAAAACTAATGATACTTGGTTATGGCATAGGGGAGAAAGTCACTTGAACATGCATCATACGAATAAGCTCATTAGAAAAGACTTAGTCATTGGCTTACCTAAGCTCAAATTTGAGAAGGATAAAATATGTGATGCTTGTCAAAAGGGGAAACAAACAAAGAATTGTTTTCAAATCAAAAATGTAGTTTCAACTACTAAACCCCTTGAGTTATTGCATATGGATTTATTTGGTCCTTCAAGAACTATGAGCCTAAGAGGTAACTATTATGGTCTTGTCATTGTTGATGATTTTTCTAGATACACATGGACTTTGTTCATAAGATTCAAGAATGAAGCATTCACAGCAATTAGAAAATTAGCCAAGACTATTCAAAATGAAAAAGATTGCAATATTGTTTCAATAAGAAGTGATCATGGTGGTGAATTCCAAAATGAAAACTTTGAAAAATTCTGTGAGGAATATAGAATCAACCACAATTTTTCTGCTCTAAGAACACCTCAACAAAATGGTGTTGTAGAAAGGAAAAGTAGATCCCTTGAAGAAGGTGCTAGAACATTTCTTAATTAAACAAACTTGTCAAAACATTTTTGGGCTGATGCAGTGAACATTGTTTGTTACACTTTGAATAGACTTCTTATAAGGCTTCTTTTGAAGAAAACCCCTTATGAGCTATACAAAAGAAGGAAGCCAAACATTTCACATTTAAGAGCATTTGGCTGCAAATGTTTTATTTTAAATAATGGTAAAGATTCACTTGGTAAATTTGATGCTAAAGCCGATGAAGACATCTTTCTTTATTACTCTTTACAAAGCAAAGCATATAGAATCTTTAATAAAAGAACTTTATGCGTAGAAGAATTAGTGCATGTCATATGTGATGAGTCTAACACCTCCAAGGAAGAAAAAGTATATGATGATGATGCAGGAAAATTGGAAGATGTTATGCAGTTTAATGAAAAGATAAATCTTGATTCAAATGACAATGTGGAACATTCAACACCCATTCAAGAGCAAAAGGATTGGAGAACTACTAAAGATCTTTCTCTTGACAATATCATAAGGGAAGTATCGAAGGGAGTTTCTACTAGATCCTCTTTAAGAAATCTTTTTTGTACAATGGCATTTGTTTCACAAATTGAACCAAAAGGCATTGACCAAGCTTTACTTGATGAACATTGGATGATGGCCATGCATGATGAATTAAATCAATTTAAGAGAAATGAAGTATGGAAATTAGTTCCTGGACCTTCTTCTCATAAACTTATTGGCACCAAGTGGGTTTTTAGAAACAAACTTGATGAAAATGGTATCATCATAAGGAACAAGGCCAGATTGGTTGCTAAAGGATACAATTAAGAGGAAGACATTGATTATGATGAAACATATGCTCCAGTTGCTAGATTGGAGGCCATTAGGTTGCTACTTGCTTATTCATGTTTAATGAGTTTTAAATTGTTTCAAATGGATGTTAAAAGTGCTTTCTTAAATGGACATATTGAGGAGGAGATTTATATTGATCAACCTCCTGGTTTCATTGATTTTAAACATCCAAATCATGTTTTCTGTAACACCCCGTGTATACCTAGCGTATTATCATTATGATTATATCAGATTAGCACTTAAAACACTTTAATTAAAACAAGTTTATCGCGAAAGCATAAAACCAAAACCATATTTCTTGATCACATTATGTATGGAATCACAACCCACATCAAGCATCAACAAGCCCCTGCTTAACCAGATCATACAACCAAACCATAGGCAGAAACACAATATCTCAAAGATATACACAGAGGGAACATAACAGAACGAAACCGGTGATATACAACATCAATATCTGGCACCCAAGGTGTCTAATACAAAAGAATAAGCGTCTGAGCGTTTTCTGATCCCGAGGATCCTTCCTCACACGAGGGCATACATATATATACATCAAAGTATACAAAACAAGCTACATGTGCAACACATGTCTTCCCTCTACAGGGGTACATCACATAAACAAAACAAACCGCTGAGCCGAGCTCCAAGCTATCCTCTGCTGCCTAAGGCCAAGCAGGTACCGTCTCTACTGGGGCCTCCTGCCCTGAGACTGCTCCTCTCTGCCAGAAGCATCACCTATAAAACACAAGCCCCACACGGGGTGAGATAAACATCTCAGTAAGATCAGGGTCCTTGCAGGCATCTCCTCCACCCTGACTCACTCACCATGACACAAGTCATCAGGGTATCACAACCATCTGGGCCATCCCGGCCACTCATAACAATACAAACAAGCTATCCAAGCTCTATGTATGGCGGACCGAGTCAAACGCCGACCTCAGTGTGAAATCGGAATTCACACCCGTGTCATCCCATTGGGTGCTAACCCTTCGCATGGACGCACGTATATGGTACCTCCGAGACTAGGCAATCAATCGCGACGGGACACACCTAGCTCTTGGTCTTAGGGAATCATCCGCATCCCGGGACCGAGTCAACCATGAGCAAACCAAACTAGGAGGTGCACTCTACTCCTAGGGAGGTCCATATCTATCTTAACTGGCCAGAAGATCTAATAACAGGCTTAATTCAATCTCAAGCACAGATACAAGCATATATTATCATGAGTATGCAACATCCACACAATGCATGTATCATGAATGAAACCACTACTCTCACGGAGTATGGTAGAGCACAAACAAGTGGGAAACATCCCCAAGGGTCCAAGAACTTACCTGGCAAAGCCGAGCTCTGCGGTTCTTCCCTTGCTCTGTGGCTCACGCCACCGACACCCGTGGTGTCACGCCCTATACAAGGCACATACAAGCATGTATCAACAAACCACACAATGCATACAAGCATATACGGTTCACAACCGCTCAAAGTGAAAGGACTCACAATCCTTTCCAACCACAAGGTCATCTATCCTATGGTTCATCAAGGCTTATCACACACAAGCCATCACACCAATAGCCTCTCAAGGCCATCAAAACCATAAGCCAAGGCTCTAGCATGTTCACAAATGGCCAAGCAACTCAGCCCAACAACAACACATGCTTCACAAAGAGCCAAGGAACCAAGGTTCACCAAATTCACATTTAAGAGCTAATCCTACATCCTTTCAACATTCTACGCACATGTTTCAACATGACCCAAAGCTAAAACTTGCTCTATCAAAAGTGGGTCACTATTCACCCAAAATCCCAACTCACAAATCAAGAGGTGATTCTCGAGTTTCTTACCTCAAAGATGGCAAAGAAGGTCCACGGACGACTTCCCCTAACTTGGGTACTCACGATTCGTCGCCGTTCCTCGCCGAGCTCGAGTTTCACGAACTTCCCTTGAGAAAGGGATTCTTTGATTTAGGGATTTTCAAGTGAAAATGAGGAAGGATTCAAGCTCAAGAAGTGATTTTCATCACAAAATGTGTTTAAGGGATGGATTTTGGTGAGATATGGTGAAGAAATGAAGCTTGGGCACTCAACAATGGTGGAAGGGTTGCTGGAGGGAGAAGAAGCAAGGTTTTTGGCCAAGAATTTCGTAAAATAGCCTTTTATTACAGGGTCTGCCCGCGTTCCCGCACTAATCGCGCCATATCTGACGCTATTAACGCCAAATTCACATAACAATAGGCTTCCTGGGCACTTATGGCGCTAACCGCGCCACTACGGTGCTAACCGCGCCAATTGGGCGCATCTGTGGTGCTACTCGCGCCAAACTGACGCTATCCGCACCATAAAATCGCATGAAATGGCCTCTGGAGCGTCTCCCACGCTAACGGCGCCATTTTCACGCTAATCGCGCCAGTTGTTCGAAAGAAAAAGCCCTCTGGCGCAATCTCACGCTAACGGCTCCACCTTTCACGCTATTGGCGCCGCATCCCACGCTAACCGCGCCGTTCCCACGCTGTTCGTATGAGATTTTTTTTTTTTTTTAGAAAACTGGGTTATTATATTTTCAAACTGAGAAAAGCATTGTATGGTTTGAAACAAGCTCCAAGGTCTTGGTATGAAAGGTTGAGCAAATTTCTGATTGACCAATCTTTCATAAGAGGACAAGTGGACAAAACCTTGTTCATCAAGAAAAGAAACAATGATATTTTGATAGTTCAAATTTATGTAGATGATATAATATTTGGTTCATCTAATCAGTCTATGTGCAAGGAATTTTCTATCTCTATGCAGAGTGAGTTTGAGATGTCTATGATGGGAGAATTGACATTCTTTCTTGGACTTCAAGTGAAGCAATTAAATAATGGAACATATCTCATCCGGTCAAAGTACTGTTTGGAAATGATTAAGAAATTTGAAATGGAAAAGTGCAGAGATGCTACAACTCCCATGGCTACATCAATATATCTTGACTTAGATGAAAGAGGAAAAAGTGTTGATGAGTCAAAGTACAGAGGAATGATTGAATCCTTGTTATACTTAACTGCAAGTAGACCGAATATAATGCTAAGTGTTTGCTTATGTGCAAAATATCAAGCAAATCCCAAGGAATCTCATCTTACTGCAGTTAAAAGGATACTCAAATATCTCAAATCCATACCAAAAGTTGGATTATGGTATCCTAAAGGTACATCAATTAGTATAATTGGATATTCAGATTCAGATTTTGCAGGATGCAAATTGGATAGGAAGAATACTAGTGGTACATGTCACTTATTGGGAAGCTCTCTGATTTCTTGTCATTGCAAGAAATAATCATGTGTAGCCCTTTCTACTGTTGAAGCTGAATACATTTCTGCTGTAAGCTGTTGTGCACAAAGTCTCTGGTTAAAGAAGCAACTACAAGACTTTGGTGTTGAGCTACAGGAGATCCCCTTGTTGTGTGACAACAAAAGTGCTATCAACATTTCCAAAAATCCTATTATGCACTCAAGGACCAAACATATTGAGATCAGACATCACTTTATCAGAGATCACATCCAAAAAGGGTAATGTCAAAATTGAGTTTGTTGAAACTGAAAATCAATTAGTTGATGTTTATACTAAACCCTTAGCAAGAGATAGATTCTATTCACTTAGAAACATGCTAGGAATTCTAGATGAATCTAGTGTGTGTTAGCATGTTTTTTATGTGATTATCTGCATGAAATTGAATCATTTATTGGTCATTCATTTCAAATGCAATAAATTCGAAATATGCTGCATAATTACTGTTCATACTAATAAATTTACTATAATAATCGATTAAGCCTAGGAATAATCGATTAAATGGACTTTAAAAGCTTTTTAGAATGAATTTTGTGCTTATGTAATCGATTACAGACTCAAAATAATCGATTATTCTTCATTTAAAATGATTTCAAAAATTAACGTTCACTGGAATAATCGATTACGGCATCAAATTAATCAATTACACAAGTTGAAAAATCTTTTAAAACATTACATTTCACTGGAATAATCGATTACCACATATTGTAATCGATTATACTTCATCTTCCTGAAATGAATCTCTCACTGGTTTAATCGATTACGCCTCGTGTTAATCGATTACAGCCCATTGCAGAAACCTATTTTGCTTACGAATTAATCGATTACATAAGCTCGTAATCGATTATTCACGGAGTTACTGCAAAATCTTAAAGATTTTTTGGAAATTCTAATTGCCTAACTGTCACCTAATTCAAAAATTTGAATCATCTGAGCTTTTATGTTAGTGGGTTAATTCGAAATGACAGTTATACTTTCAATATTTCAAACTTTGGAGCCCAAAATCATCTATAAATACAACCTTGCTAAAGAGACAAATCACACCACTCTCTTCTTCAAAACTCAAGAAATCATGCTTCATTGATCATATATGTTTTGAACAAAGATTCTTCAAGAGTTTTTCAAGAGAGTTGCTTTTCAACATCAGCATTCATGCAATCTGTATTTGTTTGGTAAAATCATTCATTCATCCTCTGATGATCATAAGGTTGTATCTCTCTTGAACTCTTACTTTGAATTTACTTGTTTCTTTTAATTCTTGTAAGTACTAAGATCAAAGAGTTTCTTTAGAGCTTTTTTTGGAGTCTAGAGGAAAGAACAGAGTAGTGTTCTCTGATTCTTTGTGATTAGAGTCTAATAGGGTTTTAGATTTCAGTTTCTTTATCTAGGTTTGATAAAGGTAATCACTTGTAAAGCTGGTAAAGAACAAATTTTGATTAGAAGACATTGGATGTAACTTCTCTTTTGAGGGGTGAACCAGTATAGATTTGGTGTTCTCATGATTCTAATTCTTTATATCTTAAACTTGGTTATCTTGTGCAAGATCAACTGAAATATTTTTCTGCAATTGCTTAAAGTGTAAGGCGAGCCTTGATTGATTGAAAGTTTCTGTTTTAACAAGGGAAAACTTGTGATACGATCTTTACTCCATTGCTAAATGTTTTAAGTCCCTGTTTTAACAAATTCACCCCCCCCCCTCTTGGATAATTGTGTGTGTTTATTATTGTTTTCAGGTTGGACTCTAAAAATAGCATGCAAAAAAAATCAAGTCACTATAGTCGAACCTTATAACTATGTTTAACTTTATTATTATTACTATTACTATTATTATTATTTTTGTTGGTGGTGGTGGTATTATAAATCCATATATATTTCTTAGAATTTTGTATACTAAAGACATTTAATTTTTTATTTTATTTTTAATCAGGGTCGACTTAGCCCATTGTTTTGTTGGCCTAACATAGAGTTAGACTATCTCATCAAGCTCAACTTAAAGGAATTTCGGGTTAGGTCTGGTCATATTTGTTATTTGAAATTTAAGAACCTACTAATTGAACCAAACAATAGGATATAAAGAAACTAAATAAATCAATGAATGTGTACCTGAACCAAGCTGTGGGATTCATTTCGAGTTGGGTTGGGTATATTGGATTCATGGGTTAAGTTAGACATACATAACCCCAAAATGGTATAACAATAAAACTTTACATTTATATGTGGATGTAATCTATACCTATAATTTTCAAACTTATCACTAAAACACAAATTGACAAATATCTTTTTTTATGCTTTTATATCATTTAGAAACATGGTTTCCAATCCATCACTAAAACAAATATTGACATAATTAAAAAAAAAAACTTGCCCTTGAATAAGTTATAAAATCTTTCAAAAGTAAAAAAAAAAATCGGAGAATTTATATATATATATATATATATATATATATATATATTCAACAATGATGTTGTCATGCTTTAATGAGGAAAATATTATATTATTATAATAATAATAATAATTTGTTTTCCTAAAATTAAAATTAAACACATAGTGATAATAATTAGAATTTTATATGAAAAGTTAATGATAAAAAATTCTAATAATTATTTTATATATTACATATTAATTATTATAAATATTGTAATTAAGTAAAAATTAAGTTGCTCTAAAATTTTAAATTAATTTAATAATATTTACATTAAGAGTGAATCAAAATTTTCTTTTAAATCACAAACTGATTGAATATTAGTTATTATTTTTAAAAAAAAAATCACCAAAACAGAACTCCCTCAGAGCTAGCATCTTTATCAGGGGGTCTTGAGGTGGGATCTTCACCTCAAGATATGTTCCTGACAAGATCTTCCATTAAAGAAAGGGAAGGGATCACCAACATGAAGAGTTCTTGTAGAAGGACTTTGAAGATCTGCACTGACTTAAAAAATAGTTTGTTAATGTCTCTCCTTAACAGCTTTGGGAGGGAAGTAACAAAAATGGTGGAAAAAAAAGGAAAGAACAACAAACAACAATGAAGTCCAAAAGAACAACCAAATCTAGAACAATGAGGCATCAACCAAATCAATATATCTTTAACTAAATCCAGAACAACAACAGATCAAGAAGAAAAGACTTTCAAACTAAGAAATCAACATATCAAAAACAACAACATCAATAGAACACCTCTGGCATGTCTTGGAGACTTTGAACTACCGTCGGCGGCACCACCCCTTCCTTGACAAGGTCCTTCACCTTTTTCTTTGTGTGGCCTTCTCAGACTGAGCACCTTCGACACGTCGACCGCCACAGAACTTCGAACCATCATCGGCGATGCTACCCCTCCCATTGCGGTTTTTGTGAAAAGGAGCATGGAGATCGCCGATCTATGTGATTTTTATGAGATTGGCAGCCATAAAGGAGAGATCAATGAAGAAGAAGAAGAAAGGATCTCATGGGTGGTTGTTGTAACACCTCAAATGAATCACACCAGAATGAGAGAGATCTAGAGGTTGTGTAGAAATAGGATTGCATAGTTCAGGATGACTTAAAGGAATTAATTGGTACTACCTATACCAACAAGATGCATCTACTTTCGGTAGCCTATCACTTAAGAACTTCATAGTTAAGCGTGTTTGACTTGGAGTAATTATGGGATGGATGATCTTCTAGGAAGTTTTCTAAAAAGCATGTGAGCAAGGAAAAATCATACTAAAAAGTCTCATGTTGGTTTGTAGGCATAGTTGTTGTTCTTGAAAGTCGAGAAAGTTGATCATCGAGGTCTCGAAAGGGCTACCTAAGGAGGGTTCTGACCGGTGAAGGGTTCTAACCAACAAGGAGTTGAGTGAAGTGTCACCATGTGAAGTTTTCTAAAAAAATGCTTGTTTATCGAACAATCAAACAAGCTTTTCAGCTAGTAAAAAAAGTTAGAAGCTAGTTGAATGCTTTGCCAAACATAGCCAAAGTCATCTCTGAATTCCATACTAAGAGGTTGAAGGTAGTGTTGGGAAAAATCATTATTGACAATTAGAGTGTGTTTGTGAGGGAAAGATACATGTTGGATAGTATGTTGGTTATGTGTCGGATGATGCTAGAAAGAGACAGAAACATTGCTTGATATTCAAGGTAGACTTTGAAAAGGCATACAATTGTGTTAACTGTGAGTTCTTGTTTCACATGAGGAAGAGGATGGGCTTTGATGTTAAATGAATAACACTTGGATCAAAGGGTGTTTTGATCCGTGTGTGTTTCAATCTTGGTTAATGGTAGTCCACCCGTGTGTGTTGTAGTGTGAGAGGCATCGAGAAGTCGACATTCATGGGCATTACATTTCATGTATTAGCGAAAACCTCTCTCTTAGTACGGTGTGGTTCAAGGACGAACCAAGCGAAAGCTAGTGGGCTGTAACACCCTGGACTAATCACATCAGAATGAGAAGCATCCAAAGGTTTTGTAGAAATGGGACTGCTCAGTTGAGGATGACTCGAAGGAATTAATTGCTATTACCTATACCAATAAGATGTATCTACTATTCGGTAGCCTATCACTTAAGAACTCTACAATTAAGCATGCTTAGCTTTGAGTAGTTATGGGATGAGTGACATTCTGGGAAGTTTTTTGGAAAATGTGAGTGGGGACAAGCATGCTAAAAAGTGTCGTTTCGGTTTGTGGGGATAGTCATTGTTCCTGGAAATGGACAGAGAAAATTGTTGACGTCTTAAAAAGGGCTACCTACGGAGGATTTTGACCAATGGAGGGTTCTGACCAATGAGGAGTTGAGTGAAGTGTTATTGTGTGAAGTGTTGTAGCGTGAAAGCCGCCAAGAAGTCAACATTCAGGGGTGTCACAATTGCAGATGAAGGTTTGGGTTTGGTTGAAATCGAAGGATACAAGCTTCTCGGGGTTGGTTGCAGAAAGAGGTTGGTGGTGGAAAAGGGTTAGGCCGACATGGAGGGGTTCGACATAGGGAGGTTGGGGGCGGAGGAGGGTTAGGCCGCCGTGGAGGGGTTTGCCAGAGGGAGATTAGGGGTTGATGAAGGTTTTCTCACGGAAGGGGAGGAGAAGATGAGTATGTCGGGGTGGTTGGAGAGGGATGTTGGGGGTGGAGTGTAAGGCCACCATGGAGGGGTTCTCGGGGAAGGGTAGAGGGAGAAGAGAAAGAAGGGGGTGGATGAGGGTTTGTATTTAAGGGAAATAAATGTAGTTTAGGGGAAGCGAAAGAAGGGAACGGGACAAGTTGGGTGGGTGTGTATGGTGTAGCTTTTTTTTATTTTTTTTTACAAAATAGATTGCTTATTTTTTTCTTACCATTTCTTGACAAAGTGGCAAGTGAATGTAAACATTGCTTGTCAATCATATATGGTATTTTTTTTATCATTTGCTACAATTTGAACATTAGAATATTTTTTTAATTTTTTTTAGAATGAAATATTATCAAATTTAGACATGACAAATACTATAAATAGCCTCATTGGTTGCCACATTTTACACACCAACTCTCATTCTCATTCTTCGTTTCTCAATCATAATCTATTTCTTTAGTTTCATCTCTTATAGATCCAAATCAATTTCATTGGCAAACTTATTACAATTTGTTGCAAAATTACCAAACGACTCCTTCAAAAAAAATTCTCAAAATCCTCCATTTTTTTCATACATGCCACCACCACCACCACCAATGAATTTTATGCAAAATAATCAATCCCGTTCCATCGAAAATTCTCAAACTCCTCCGTTTTTTCCCTACATGTCACCACCACCACCACCAATGAATTTTATGCAAAATAGTCAATCCCTTTCCACCGAAAATTCTCAAAATTCTCCATTTTTCCTGACATGCCACCACCACCACCAATGAGATACTATCTTGCAAATGACATTTATCCTGATTGGACCACTTTTATGAAGACCATTCCCATGCCATAAGGAAAGAAAAGAAAGTTATTTGCAAAATGTCAAGAATCGACAAGAAAGGATGTGGATAGAACATTTGGTGTGCTAAAATATCAATTTGCAATTATATGCGGTCCATTGCGTAATTGACATATAGATACGATGAAGAATATTATATTGACATATATTATATTACATAACATGATTGTTGAATACGAACGAGATACATACAATGATAATGTTGATGTTGATTATAATCATATAGAAGAAAAGATTTCAAACTTTGACATATCTCGTGGTGCTCCTGCCGACTTTGCTACATACTTACATGTAAGCACTATATGCATACAAGAGGAGTTCATCAACAACCTCAAACAAATTTAATGGAACATATTTCAGCGTATTTCAATCACAATAATGATAAAATTATATTTTTTCTTAATGTTAATATTTTGTATTTTGTTGCTTATGCAATATATTTATTTTTCGTCGATTTAACTTTAAGTAATAAATAAAAATTTTAATTATCAGCACTTTCAATTTTTAATATTATTTGATTAATAATTCAAATATGTATATTTTATTTAAAAATAATTAATAAATATATTTAAATGAAGTCCATTATGAGACCCAATAAAAAAATGACTTAAAATCTCAAATTAACATCTATCATTAAAATAATAAAAAAGATAAAATCTTAATGCACATTTAACATTATGAAACTCACTATAAAATAATTTAAAATATCAAAATCAGATTCATTATTAAAGATATTCTTATATTCTCACCCATTACCAAAATTGAAATCCGAAAAAAAAAATGAATGAAATGAATAGGGTGTTACCTTCTTTTTTTAATTCATTTTTTTTTCTCTTTTCCCTTTCATTTCTTTTGTTTGCACTCAGTCCCTCACTTCCTCCTTGAGTCACCAGCGCAGCCTCGAAACCTTTTCCATTAAGTGTTTTTTTCTTCTTTTTTTTGGTATTAGTCTTCTTTTATTCTCTGCGATTTCAATTTCAGTTCCCAAAAGCGACGCTGGACTGTTTCTAAACGAACCGTTTTGCCTATTTGGGTTTGTTTTTTTCAAAAAATTCAACTACCCTTTAATTTCTATATTTTAAATTCGCATTTAGAGTTGGAATTTATTTGCTTTCGTTCCAGTCTGCTTACAAAGATTGAAGTGCAAACTTTGAACCATAATTTTAATAAGCATAACAGTGAAAAGGCTGAATCAAACCTCAAATTTTGTTGTGGGTTTCTTTAATAAAGAATTTTGTTTTGATCATACTTCATATATATTTAAAAGTATACTGCAAACAAATAAGTTTCCTTGTGCATTCAAAGTGTAGTTTGATAGATTAGTTTTGTAGAAGTTGGAGGAATTAAGAATTGAAGATAGTGGAGACAAGGAATGAGAAAAGTGAGAAAACTATTTTTATAGTGGAGACAAACATTAGTTCTTTCTGTCTTTGAATTCTCAGATTGGTCTGCTTTTCAGTACATTTCTTAATTACGTTCGATAGGATTGAAATGATGCAAACTGGAACAACTACTCATTTGCATAGGATGGAAGTTCCTTTGTATTTGTATTTGTATTTTGTTAGGATGAGCTTAGGAAGGCCCAAATATATCCTAAAATTAAAGTGGCTAAAGGATTATATTCGTTGGAGTTAAATATATATATTTTTTTTACTATAGTTTTATTTTTATATGCTTAGAGTAACATGATGTTGACAATTGGATAAATATATCCATGGATTAATATCATTTAAGACTATATAAATGTATTCTCCTTCAACTATTATCATCAATGAAGAATGTCAATTTTGTTTATCCTTTTAGTTGTAGAATTTAGGAGTAGTGTAGCATAGAGCTCTCTTTGAGCCTATCATATTTGTAGTTTTTCTTTTTTAAAATGCTGTATATTTGTCACCAATATACTCCACCATCTCCTTGAGACCTGCATTCTTCTGGCAGTAGCTCTACATCTAGATCCAATATCTCCCTTAAATCTGAATGAGTTCTAGCTCTGTTCTAACTCAAGGGTGAGAGCACCAGAATTTTGTTGCTACTGATTCTCTCTTAACTTTTTTGACTGACTATTTTTTTATAATAAACTAAGTTTTTATAAATTTTTCATTCCAATGAACATGATTCGGATGGATTTGGTTGTTGAGGGGGATCACTTGATGTAATTAAATGCCAAGGGAATGATTTGCCAAAGTCACAATTATCATTAGCTTTTGGAACATGAATATAATTTCTGGAAATTGGAAGCTTGGAATAAGTATAAACCTAGGTGCCTAGACCGGCCTTATCTTTCTGAATGCATGAATTAATATTGATTGAAGTATTACTCTAGTTGTTTCCTTTCCTCTGGAGGTATATGCTAGATAAATTGGACATATTGTCATCCATATAGATATTCCATGTCAAACTTAGACAGACCTTTATAGTAGATAAATCCTTAATAAGCATCTCACTAATTGCATTGAACTTGGTTTGATCCTTGGATTATTTTTGTATACACCCAACTATTTTTACTTTCCATTGTTACCCTTTATCATTTTTTGAATTCTGACATTTCTGTTTTGGTCTTGATAGTGGTGTTAGGCCTTTTGGAGTGTCACTCCTAGTTGCTGGATTTGATGATAATGGACCACAATTATATCAGGTGTGTAAACATTCATTATGTAATTCTTGACATGTTAAACCCTGGTAAATGGCCATCACTTGCAATATTAATTTGTGATTACATTGAATTGTCTAACCCTTTGTTGTGAACTCGAATTCTGTATGTTTAGCTGTCATATGTGTAGACTGTGTGTAACAAGTCTAGACTTCAGAACCTCATTCATTAGCGAAATGAATAAGTGTTCCTTAGATTCTCTAAAGACTTTATATTTTAATTACATAAATTCTACGCTATCTTGTTTTGCTTCAAACTGAAAATTGCTCATTGATTTATGTGTGTTAAAATTCAAGTGTGTTCTCAGACAATTGGTTGTCTATATTACTATGCATCTAGACATTTGTGTATTCAATGTGTTTGTACTCTCGATCTAAGTTTTCTTAAGATGGTATCAGAGCGCTGACACTATCAGAATTGAGAGGCCGAGCATCTGTGGCAGATACCTCGGGGGAATGAGGAACAGTAGAGGACTGAGATGAACCAGTAGAAGTGTTGGAAGGTGGTGTAGTGAGCTGAGGGGATAAAGTTTGATTAACCTGAACAGGCGACACAATGGGTATAGAGGCCGGGGGAAGGGAAGAAGTGGATGATGAAGGTGTAGGAGGATGAACTGTTCATGACACTCTCCTGAGCCTGGTTCTGTTGAACCAGTTACTGCCCCTGCTGATTCTGGTTCTGCTCCTCAGTCAGATACATCATCCAGTTCCAAACCTACTTCTAGACCTGAGATAAGTTTTGCAGTAAACCTCTTGATTCTCACTGGGTTGCTGTTAAGACGATTCTCAGATATCTCAAGGGACATTCATTGTATCACGACCTTCATCTAAAACCTGCTATATTGTGAGAGGTGCAGTTACTCTAGCTCACAATCCTGTACTTCACTCGAGAACAAAGCATATGGAGATCGATGTGTTTTGTCAGAGCAAGTTTTGGCTAAACAACTAGTGGTTCAGCATGTTACAGCCCCAATGGGCAGACACTTTGACTAAACTGCTTTCTCCCACTCGGTTTCTCTACTTAAGGAGCAAACTCAACGTGATTGAACCTTCAAGGTGCAGTAACTCAACTGCACACTCAGGTAATTAGTCCTGTTAAGAAGTAGTTAAGCTACTTATGCTAGCTGTCTTTGAAACAGCATATACTATAATACTTATATGTACACTTTTGTTAAGTGGCTAATAACATTGAGACCCTTTCTTCTTCATTTTCTTTCTTTGCATCGAAGTTTTCTGAAGACTTTATTTCATTTAAGACTTGTTTAAAATTACTGCTTTGAATTTTAAAAAGAGGGAATTGAAGGTTGTGATTTGATGTGATTTTTTTTTTCTGTAGGTGGATCCATCAGGTTCATATTTTTCTTGGAAAGCTTCTGCTATGGGGAAAAATGTTTCTGATGCAAAGACGTTTATTGAGAAGAGGTAAATTGATTTGTCTGTTGTGTCTATTTTAATGCATCTCTTCTTCCCTTACCAAAAAATAAAGATGCATATCTTCTTCAAAAGTTGTCAATTTTGTGGTTTGGAACTTTTTCTTTGAAGTTAATTATGATTATATTATATTTCTTTGAATGATTTGAGTTGCATTAGTTTTACCTCATTTCATTTTCCCTATCATTTCTATGGTTGACTTGATTGTCCACTTACAGGTACACAGATGATATGGAGCTTGATGATGCAGTCCACACAGCAATATTGACTCTGAAGGAAGGGTAGGAGCATGCTATTTCAAGTTTATGCTCTAAAATTTATTTTATATTATTTTTTTATTTTCATCTTGACATTTTACCCATGGTACATCCCTCCAAACCATCTTCACATATGCTGGCTTTAATTCTTGCAAGTTTTAAATCAAGCTTATTACTTTAAAAACTTTGGTAATGACAGGCAGTTATGCCTGTTCTTATTTTCCTTTATTGACAGTTTTTATGTTATTGTTTTTTATTCTCACCTGCTACTGTATTTTTGGAACCCGTGTGGTATTTGCTTAGTCTTTTGAAACGTTTCTCAAATTTTCTCTCCTGTTTTCTTTTGTGGGGGTTTCACAGGTTTGAGGGACAGATCTCAGGAAAAAACATTGGAATTGGCATAATCGGTGCTGATAAAAAGTTCAGGTGCATATCTATTTACTTAAAATATACCTAGTTTCTTGACTCTGGTTTCTGTCATCAGTAGTCTAATTGAGTTGATTTTTGGGTTGTCCAATCTGAAATAATAAATTGAGAATATTTCAGAGTACGCGACAATTGCATCACAAAACTGAGACTTTCAAGTTATCTGCTTCTAAATTCTAAACCAATCTAGACTTCAAACTTCAAAATCATCCTTATATACTTCTATTGTTTAATTGGGTGATTAGTAATAATAGCATGCCAATAATGTTGCAGGGTATTGACACCAGCCGAAATTGATGACTATTTGGCTGAAGTAGAATAATGTGCAATGAGGAAATCGTGTGTTCCTGAAGTTGTTTGTTTCACAGTTGGGTTTAATTGGTAGAGTGACTTTGTGATGTCAATAGTGAATTTCTGAGCTACTAGTTGTGATGACCAGCAAGCCTTCAGATAAACCTTTTCCAAAGTCATCAACATTTTCAAACAAACCTAGTTTGTTTAGACAATGCGGCAATAACTTCTTAATGCTGCTAATTTATTATCCCCCCCGACCCAACACCACACCCACCCACTCACCTTGTTCATTCACTTCTAGGTTTTTTTTTTCCCTGGCGATTATGTTGTGAACAAGGTCCACACTAGTGTTTCAACCTGTTACGGATAAAAGATATTTTATCTTTATCCTATTAATTCAAACATTCGAATTACCAACAACTTATCATAACAATCGAAGAGAAGCGGGGGACCTGCAGATAACAGTTATCTACACCTCCAGATATCTCGGAAAAAGATAACAGGCCTCAACAACTTATCACCAAGGATTAGGTTAGCTTCCTATAAATGAAACGCTCCTATGGTGAAAGATACACACAATTCTGACTCTCTCTTTCCATTCACACGACACACACTGCACACCAAATCGTGTTGCTGCTGCTGTGATCTTCTTCTTCCTTAAGCTGTTTCAGTCCCGTAAGCTTCTTAAGAGAGAGAGAAACTGATCCTATATAAATTCACCCAACACTAAGTGTTGGACATTTTTTGTTCTCTTTAAGCAAAACACAACCTAAGTAAGAGTATCTTATTTGATGAGAAATATATAAACTTAACGTCCATGAAACAACACAATTTTAATATATTATATATTGATTTAGATATATATGAGAGCTTATCATAAATACAACTGATCTATTGGCCGTTGGGGGCATTGTAAATCTATACAATGCCAATAATTTAACCAATCAAAATGTTAGACACAGTTATAAAACAAACTCAACAAAATCCACCACTACACAAACCAGCAACACTTGACCAACTTGATTGTTACAGCACCAAAATTGCAAAGGAAATGCAACTTTAATTGATTTTACTTTAGTTGATTTTATTTGACAGAACGACTCGTTAGTTTTGTGGGACAAGTAATAACCAATGGGAGAAATTCCAAATTTACCCCTCCTAATATGGACATCGGAATCAAGATTCCATTGCATTAAGAGGGTGTGAAAAATGTTGTACATTATAATTTTTTTCGCACCTCCACTAGTGTAGTAGAAATGTGATTTCATTGTGCATTTGGTTTGGGGGGAAAACTGCACAGCAAAATCATACATTTATTGTGCACCACATGTACGATATGATTTTGTTACACACTGTATAACCAAATCATACATTTGTTCTTTTTTTTTTTTGAAAAAAATGTAACACAATGAAAGCATGATTTCATTGTGTTACAAAACTTGTTACACAACGACAACATGATTTCATTGTGTTACATAAGGGGCAAAGTTGTAGTACAACAAAATTATGATTTTGATGTGCAACAAAAACTACAACACAGTAGAATCTTGATTCTGTTGTGTTGCCAAAATTATGGGAAAAAAATGAAATCATGATTTCGTTGTATAAAAATTTACAACAAAATCTTGATTCTGTAATGATTACTGCGTGGATGCATGATTTTCATATATTTCCACTAAAGGAAATGATTTCAATGTATACATGTCATCAAAGAGTAAAAAAGGAAACTAATCAAATAGTAAAAAAGGAAACTAACTAATTACAAAATCAACCCTAATAAAAAAGAAATAATGAATACAAATAAACTAATGATATTCTTAATAATTATGAAAACAAATAAACTGATGATATTCCTAATAATTATGTCACTGATATTCCTTGATTTTCTACATTCCCCCTCAAGTTGGGAGGTAAATATTGATCATTTCCAACTTGCCAATCAGATCTTCAAATGCTAACTTAGGTAGACTTTTGGTGAGGATGTCTGCAATTTGTTCCTTGGTTGGAATGTATGTCATGCACACACTTCTATCATCCAATTTATCCTTGATGAAGTGGCGATCAACCTCAGAAACTGAACACATCTCCGAGGTACAGGACTCCACTGCGCAGAGAATGACACAAAAAAATAAATATTCTTCTTCTAACTTAGATGTTGCAGAAGAGCGGACAAAAACCCGTGATAGCAATGCGAGAACACTAGAGACTCAAATATCAACAAATAGGACTTGAAACAAGCAAAGGAAGAGCTGACGAATCACAGCTTCCAACACTTCCCCTCAAGCTAAGACTTACTACGCTTTTAGCTTGTTACAATACATTACCATTCAAACTGATAAGACGATTGGTAAAAACAATTGGGATAAACTAATGTTCATGACAACAATGGATTGAACTAGTAAGCAGTTGTTGAAAAAGATGGTTCTTAACTAATTCAAACCCCGAGGACGGTAGTTGAGCCAATGATTGGGACAATGCCAGTGCATCTGGGACAAAGACAAACGAGGCCAATGAAGCACAAAAGTCACCACACATCGAAAAAGTACAGTGACAGAGAGGCAACCAGGAAGTTTCTCACCAGAAAATGAGTGGCAAGTTGAAGGTGGTGATTAGAAAGTATGTTGAAAAGAGATGACAATAGGTTAGGCGTCTGAAAAATTCTTTGCAACAATGCAAAACAACTGATGATATTCCTAATAATTATGGAAACAAATAAACTGATTATATTCCTAATAATTATGCCACTGATATTCCTTGATTTTCTACATTTACAAATACAGAAAAAAGAAACCTTCAACACTGGGAGTGGAAAAGAGGGAAAGAGGAAAGAAATGAATGAATGTAGAAAGGGGAAGAGGAAATGGTAAAAGGAACAAAGAAAAGGGAGGAGGAAAGAGTGGTGGGTGAGGTGGGGTGGGGAAGGATGGGTTTAAAATGCTCCAAATGCATTTTGGTCTTTGCTCTTGGCTGGTAAGGGCTAAAGGCAATTTTGTAGGGACCAATAATAGTTCCTTAACCAATGTTTTGAAAATTGGATTGAATCGGATGATTTAATTGATCTAATTGAGTATCGATTAGTGACCTATCTGGACATTTCAAAAAATTGGATCATTTTGAAAATTGATGAGAATTGGTTGAACAAGTCCAAAACTGCGGCAGAGAACCAGTTTGAAGTGTTTCTTTTTCAATTGTTTTAATTTAATCTAAACTAAAATACTTTAAATAATTAGACTATTGAACCTTACACAACTATTCTCAATATTAAAAAAGTAATTACAATTTATTTTAAAGTTTAAAATTCTAAGAAAACCTTTATAATAATTTTTAGATAAATGAGTTTTTGATGGAGGGAGTGGTGGTTAATGGAGTTTTTGTGAAATGCCAAAGGAGGAGAATTCAAATGATGAAAAAAAGCTTGATAGATTAGTTATCCCTCTATCTGATGTAGAATTGTTGAGGTGGGCTTTTCCATGTTGAACATGTTGGTGGTTAATGTTCTGAGTAAAAGGGTTAGCATTCGAATCCTAGAAGCAAAACTACAACATAGCTGGGCAAGGAGTGGCACAATTCAAAATATTGATATGTATGAGGGCTTCTATCAACTGGTTTTCAGCAATCAAGAGGACTACAATCTTGCTTTGTTCGAAGGACTGTGGATGGTTGCAAACCATTATCTCATAGTACAACGACGAAAGCCTTTTTTCTCATGCATGCAAAAGTAACAAAAAAAAGTAGCAGCGTGGATTACAATTCAATGCCTCCTGATAGAGTTGTACAATGAAATTTTTCTCTAGCAAATTGGCATGCAACTTGGGAAATTCCTAAAAGTGGATAGGTTAACATCTATTCATTCTAGAGGAAAATTTGCAAGGATTTGTGTAAACTTGATATGGAGAAACCCCTTGAATCTCATATTTTTATGTTTGCGGGTGTAAGCTTAATTTGGAGTACGAGGGCCTTCATTTCATTTGTTTCAGATGTGAAAGGTTTGGACATAAATTAAAGGATACTTGTACGAAGATGCTACAATGTCCGAAAGATTTACAAGGAGAAGTAGCGGTGAAAGAAGTATAGAAGATGGTGGCTGTGTAGGTGGCGGTGCAACAAGGAATAAGGGTGGTTGTGCAAGTGAAGGTGCAATAAGGAGTAAGGGCTAACGTGAAGGTTTTATCAATAATGACACACAAATTATTGAGCAAACAAATCCTGGTATTAATGATGACTTTATAACCGTTTTAGCAAGCGGATGTCGGTCCAATGAAATAGTAGGAGAAAATAATCAATCACAATCAAGAAGGAGGACAATGTGGGGGAGAATATTAAGAAAGATATAGAAGGTAAGTCAGTTACTAAGGAGGAGAATATTGGGTCTAAATTTGAAGCCTTGGTAGTTATTGAAAATCCTACAAAAATTATAGTAAGTGGAGAATATTGATAATAGTCAGGAAGGAAGGGAGGAACTCATGAAGGGAGGGGATAATGGTTAATGGCTCGACTTCTTATGGACGTGGGGGCAATTCAGTGAATAATAGTTAGAATGACCCTAAAGACTACTCAAAGAAAGGAGTGAATGTCTTTAAACATCCTACACACATGGCCAAAAGTGACCCAACAGATGAAGGTTCAAAATGCTCGAGGAGGAAAAAACCCACAAGGGACCAAAGGAGGGGAATTGCGCATGGGGGTAAAGTCGAGCTTTAAGAAGCATAATCAACCAGTGATTAAGCACAAAGAACAAATTAGAAATGAATTAATTCCAAAGTTTATTAGTACTAGAGATGGGAAAATAAAAATGTGACAACCTTATGATGAGAGTTTACATCTTTTGAAATTCCATGAATTGAGGAATAATCATATGAATGTGCCTATGATACCAGTGCATATGAATGAAGATGCCATCAAATTTGTCAATGGATATAAGCAGAAAATGGTGAATGGACACGTCATCTTCATAAGTTATTTATGAATACTCTAGCTTGGAATTGTAGTGGTATGTGTGCTCGTGGTTTTGGTTCTCTCATCAAGGATACTTCTAAGGAATATGAGACTTCCCTAATGTTCTTGTTAGAGACTCATTCCTATAAAGATTCAAAAAATATGTTTATTCCTAAGCTAGGATTCAATAACCACTTCATACAGGATGGTCAAGGTCAGTCTGGAGGGCTTTGGTGTTTGTGAAATTCTGATTTGTGGAAGGTGGAGATTCTTCAAAGTGATTTTCAATTTGTTCACTTGAAGGTTGGTTGGAGGAAACAAGCGAGTTGGTATCTCACTGGGTGTATGGAAGTCCTAAATTCCGACATATGCAAAGTTTTGTGGGAGGCTCTGATTAATATTGCTGGTTTGATCAGAGGAGCTTGGTCAGTCATTGGAGATTTTAATACTATCCTCCAGCCTCATGATCGTAGTGGAGGTACAGGCAAACCTTCTTAGAGAGGTGCTTAGGAATTCTGGGAGATGATCACAAAAACTGACCTTATTAATGCAGGTTTCCAAGGCCCATTTTACTTGGAAAAGAGGTGAGTTATTAGAGTGCTTGGATCGTGTTTTGATTAATCTTGATAGGTGGATTCGTTTCCAAAATGCTCTTGTGCTCCACTTGCCTTTTTTTAAATCATATCACAGAGCTGTTCTTATTAAAATGACTTATAAAAGAGGGGAGAACAAAAGAACACCATTTAGATTTGTAGCTTCATGGATGATGCATAAGAAGTTTACACCTTTTCTTAAGAATTTTTGGAAAGAAGAGATTGATTGGAGGGACATGATTGATGATCTTCAAGAGGCTCTTCGTAAGTGGAATAAAGATGTTTTTGGGAATAGACTCCAAAGAGTGAGAGCACCGAGTGCAGGAGGCAAAGAAGAGGAAAGGAGACAAAAAAAACTTTTCTCATTAACTGGAATAGCATTATGCAGCCCTTGCTAGACAAAAAAACTTGACTTTTTTTTCTGGAATAGCCAGTTTCCAGAGTTTCTTCCACACAAAATCAATATCACCTTGAGGTTGAGGGAACATCCAATCATAGACCAGAATCCGCTGAGTAAATAGCTGAGGTGTTCCCTTTCCAAGCCAACGAAAAATCCCCCAGAGGAATATGAGGGATGGTTAGTTGGTTGTATATTGTGAGATATGTCAAGGGGAATAGGGTATCCTCCCTTAAATATTTATGCTTCATAACTTCAACCCAAGGTTTGTTGTGAGAGCATAAAATATACCAAAAGAGATTTTTCACTTTGCAGGTTTCTCTCAAACCAGCCCACCCATAAGCTTAGGCCTAGCAACATATTCCCAACGAATCAAGGCCTAATATCTAATCACACTATTTCTCGCTCACAATAAGGATCTATAACCTTGACAAACACTCTGAGCTAACCAAAGAGACTAGATAGGATAAACTGGAGATGACGCAATGACAGACATATATGGCAAAACAACGTTTCCCAGCCTTATTCAACAACTTCCCTTTCCAAGAAGCCAATCTACTCATAACTATCTCCTCTCAACATGCTTGAACTCAACTCGCTTTGCTCGCCCTTGAATAATGGGAATGCCAAGATATTTTCCAATCTTGGAAGTGCTTGAAATCCCTAAAATTTCTTCTTTATTTGTTGTTATAATTATTATTATTTTTAATTTTAATTCTTAAAATCCCTTCTTTATTGTTGACACTAATCCCGTAAAAAAGGTAAATTAACTTTATTTATTATTTTACATAAATTATTATTTCATATAAAATAGAAATAAAGATACTATAGTGTATTGGATTAGGATTTTAAAGAATATTAAAAGTTTTTTTTATAAAAAAAAAAAGGTTTTGTGATAGTGAATCAAGATTTTTAAATGGTATAAATAAGTCTTGTAGTATTCAAGTAAGGGAATACATTGGATTAATATTTTAAAAGATTATTTTAACATAAAAAAGTCTTGTAAATTTTAAAAATTATGTA
>PYAF01003110.1:181036-198335 GCA_007407185.1 Glycine tomentella
ATACTATTGAAAATATTATAATTAAATATTACAATACTTTTTTATATCATTTAAAAATATTTTAATTAAATATCAAAAGACTTTTTTATTAAAAAAAGTTGT
Organism: Glycine tomentella; assembly: GCA_007407185.1. Classification (NCBI taxonomy): domain Eukaryota; kingdom Viridiplantae; phylum Streptophyta; class Magnoliopsida; order Fabales; family Fabaceae; genus Glycine; species Glycine tomentella. Next base: position 181,139 of record PYAF01003110.1, read on the forward strand.
CTTTTAAAATACTTTGAAATTGTAATCCAATACACCTCATAAGACTTTTAAGATATTTTAAGGATGACAACAAAATTACAAAATATTATTATGAAATAAATTTATTAAAATATAAACTATCATAAAAATCTTGTAAAGAAATCTAATAAGTTATAATATTCCTACATAATTTTAAAATCCATAAAAAAATACTAAAATAATTTTTTAAAATCCTATTAGACCCCTTAATTTCACACCCATCATCACAATATGTTATTTAAATTTGTTTAACATTTAAGTAATAAATACAACAGTTTGTCACTACTACAAAATAGACTTTTTACATCGGTTCTTTATCCCTTTCTACGTCGATTGGATAACCGTCGTGGTTATAGGTGTAGTTAATAAGTAAAATTTTTAAAGTCGGTTGACAATCGTCTTAGAAAATGGCTTTCTAAGACGATTGTTAACTACAATCGTCTTAGAAAGTCACATTCTAAGATGATTTTTACGTAACAACCGTCTTAGAATGTACTTTTTGCATTACACACACTTTAAAAACCTAATAAAAGTATTCAACTTAGTATGTAATTGTAGGAAGACTTTGTTTGTTATCGCTGAAAATTAAGATATAAAAATTTAATTTACTCAATTTTCGGGGGATTTTCTTGATTATTTAGGTTTTTTAAAACATAGAAAATAACAAATAAAGAATTAAAAAAATAATTCCTTATATTTTTTTTTTATGTACAGCAAGTTAGTCCTTATAGTTATCTATTGAATTAGATGTACTCATGCCATGATATGTTCCCACCACTGCTTTAATTAATCAAACAAGAAAAATGTTGGTTGGAACAAGCAAAAGTGAAAAAATAATCAGATATATTTTCAAGTTTAGTCTTGTATATTTATCAATGGAGCCTTGTGATGATGACAAATTGTACGTTGCTCTTAAAAATCTATTTTTGAATACCAATCCAATTCCTAAGGTCCTACGTCAGCCACCACTAAGTAGAAGATGTTGAGATTGTTGTTCCTTCAAAATATAAATATAAATGTAAAATTCATAGAAATTAAAACATATACAGCGCAAAATATAAAATCAAATATCACACGTCTGTCCTTTCAAATATTTGTATTAAGAGGATATCATGAATTAATCAAATGATCTTCTGTTGAAGTACTCAAAAGCCCAATGGAATTTTGTTTATATTAATTAGATATTCAGATTCTTCATTCTTCTTACTCTCCAAAATATAAAGCAACAAATATATGTCCTCAAGAGGGGTTTGAAATCTTTGATTTGCTTCTCCATGTCTTCTTTCTTCCCTTTAATGAAATAATTATTATTGAAAAAAACTATTTCTTCTCTTAATTACAATTATTCTTTTATTAGCTATTAATATGAGAAAATAAGTTATATTTAGAGTTTATATTGTTAACTAATTAGAATGTTTAACCCGTGTTAAGTACAGGATAAATATTGTTTGTGGATATTTAAAAAAAAAAATCTTGTTATAAAAGATTTTTATAAAATATTTTAAATATAGAAATATTGCATGTGATAAGAATTATTTATAATTAAATTAATTTTTTATTTTTTAACCATTTTTTTTCTTTCAAGGGGTAATAATCAGGTTACATTATCTTATAACGTTTTTATTTATTTTAATAATGGATTATGAAGTATAACATTTTTAATTATTCTTAAAAAAGCAATTATTAATTATTATTGCTTATTTTATATATAACTGATTATATATAGGAATGATAATAAATAATAATGTATAGGATTTGGGTATAGTATTTGTTTTCGTACATGCATTTTAAAAAATCTTCCTGCTCAAATCCATACCAGTATAGGTAATATTGATTTTGATACTTGTCTATCCACATGCAGCTAAATGCTCATACCCATGTCTTTGTAAAACATAATCATAAAATATCACTACAATTAAAACCCTATAGAAAGATTTAAAAAAAAAAAAACATAATTGTTTAGGGGAGGTTTATTTCATGGGTAGATTTTTTAATCCCAACAATATAGGAGGAGAAAAAATAATTATGTGTTTGTTTGTTTTTTGTGTGAATAATTATGTGTTTGTTATGAAGTAATTAAATAATTAATTTTGAGTATTTTTTTTTATCTGAGTAAACAATAATATCACTTTCAATCAACATTTAATCCTGATCGAGGGGTATGCAATATTTATTTACATGAGACAAATATTTCCTGTCAGTAAAAATACAAATATACATTCACTATCAAACTCCCCTTTTTAATGATTCATTCATTATATTCTATAATTTTTTTGTCATTTCTCAAATTTTTCTGTTCATATACCAATTTTTATTTACTGTCAATATCATGAATTTCACTCATAATAATTTTCCGTTCGTGTCTAATGTGGTGAAGATAGATATATTTATATTTTGGGTTATAATCTGTTGAATAGGAAAGTGTTGGGCTTGAATCCCAAGCCAAGTCCAACCCAATAAGGAAATATTGGAGTTCCTTATTTTAATAGGTCAGCAGTTACTTCTTTTCATATGTTAGCGGTTAATTTGAAACCACAAGAGAGAGAAAAAAGAGAGGAGAAAGAAACTACCAAAATTTGCATGTGGAGAAGGGTAGAAACTGTCATCCTTCAATCTTCTCTATCTCCATGGTTAACCGTTACATCTTGGTGAAACTTTTTCAGCAAGTTCATGACTCACCAATATTAACATCTAACGGTTGGTTTCTTGAATAGATGCTTGTAGCATCACCAAGAATTCTCAAACCGAACTGGTTCTGAAACCGTTTTCTGAAGCGTGAAGTGTTATTGCGAGGAACATTTCTCTCACACTAACCGTTGGATCGCGTTAAAACTTTGATGAGCGGTTAATAAAATCCGTTTCTACATTATGACCGTTCGGATCATTCATTAAACTGTTACAATTTGGATTATTTCAACTGAAAATAGAGATTATCAGAATTCTTGCTCTGTTCTGTCTTGTTTCGGGCGGTGATATTGAGAAATGGTTATCTCTTTGCTCAACCGTTGGATTGTCTTTAAATTTAATCAGTGTGTTCCTCTCTTGCAATACATCAGCTTTACCGTTGGGATTTGTTTGTTGTCGTTTCTTGAGGTAGAAATTAATTTCGTACAAAAGCCTATTTTGTGTGTTTGCCTCTTGTGATGGTTTGGTACAACTTTTGTTGAAGTTGTCTATTGATTGTAATGGTTGTTGGAACCATTTTGTAATCTCACTTTATTGATAGTGAAGAATTTGAGTGAACTCCGAGATCGGTCCCGTGGTTTTTATTTCTTGCATTGAGAATGTTTTCCACATTAAAAATTGTGTTGTGTTTCTTGTATAATTATTATTTGTGCATGAAGTATTTGCTTGTACAAGACCATTCATAACATGTCCTGGAAGAGGAAATTAATATCTTTTTCCCAATAGAAAGGAATATTGATAGGGGTTTTATCATGAGAACATGAGATATATAATTTTTTAGTATAATTTGTTTGTCATTTATTGGTCTTATAATAAAAAATTATTTGTTTTATGAAAAAAAAAAGCATCTTCAACATTATAAGAATATTTTAGTAATTATATTATATTCGTAGGAAAAATAATTTAATCAAACATATATTTTGGTTATTCTTGGGATATAAAAAAAATATTTCCAACTAATTTTATAGTTAACTAAACACATTTTTATTAAGAGTTAATATATGTATTAACAGTATAAAACAATTTTATATCGTCATTCAATCATAAATCACCATTTAAATTACTTTTAAGATAATTATTTTAAATGTCAACAAATTTATTATACATGATGAATTATGATTTAATAGTTGTGTAAAACTTTTTTATACAGTGCATAACATTTTGTCTCTTTTACTAAATGCATGTAAATGACATTCTCATGTTTTATTTCCATGGACAATATTCTCGAGACCAAAAAAGTTATATGTGAAACAAATGCCCCCTTAGTAAATGAGTAACATATCTTTTTTATTTTATGTTAAATTAAGGAATGTGATCTCTTAGCAAATAAGGACAAGGAACGTGTTTTTTTAATTAAGAAAGGTGATTTATCTCTAATAATCTAATAATAATAATAATAATAATAATAATAATAATAATTATTATTATTATTATTATTATTATTATTATTATTATATGAGTAGGGTTGAGTATTTGAAGGCGTTTGGTAAGGGATAACTTTTGAGTTTCTTGAAAATTTTGGGTTAAGAATTTTTGTTTCTCATGCTTAGCACATGCTATTAGGGCGAGTCCTAGCACAGTGATAAAAAGTTGTGTTTTGGTGATTTATTAATCATGGATTTGAATCCGGAAATAACTTCTTTATATATGCAAGGATAAGACTTTACTTTTATTTATTTAATTAGTAATCTTTTTATTTATAAATATTTATATATACTTTTTATTTCTTTCACTATTTTTTAGCATTTTTTTTATCTTAGAAGAAAAAAGAATGATATCGAACGAAAGGCTAGAATTTGATATATATATATATATATATATATATATATCATTTTTACATAGTATAAGGCAGATGTAGCCAAGTGAATCAAGACGGTGGATTGTGAATCAATCATGGGTGGGTTCAATTCCCCTAGTTCACCCATATATATATATATATATATACTTTTTTTAATAAATGATTTGCTACAAAAGGATTAATAATGGGATAAGTAATTTTTTTTAATGTTTACTACCTGTTTTTAAAAAATATGATATCTGAAAAACGATATTTTCTGAAAATATTTTTTAACAAGTCTTTCACGAAATCTCTCAGAGCATCTCCAATGGGAGAAACCCAATTGGGTTTCTTAACTAACTTTTTGTGGCTCCCGCAGTATTTTTTGTGGTCCCTACAGCGCCATGTCACTCTTAAGGAACTCACTCAATATTTTGCTCCAATGCAAGAAACCATAAGGAACTCAAAAAAATTCACATATTTATATTTTTTTAATAAAACTTAACATTTTTTCAATTTTCATAAATATAAATTAAAATAAATAAAATGAAGTGAGTAATAATATAAAATAAAATTTTATATAATAATAAATAATTAAACACAATAATATGTATTGTAACGCTATTTTTAATCCTATTTTATTTTCATAATGAGAATATTTTGTAAATAATTATATTGATTAAGATCTATTTTAAAGAGAATAAAAAAGATTAAGTCTTGATAAAAATAAGAAAAAATTATGACTAAAAATATTATATAGATACAAACAATAAAATTTATTAACAATTTAAAAAAATTCTTAACCCCACCGTTCCTCCCACCCCACTATCATTAAATAATATTATTTTGGTTAAACATATCTTCCTTCTCCTTCGCTGCTTTCCACAAGCTCTAGAAGTTTCACTGTGTTTTTTTAACTAAAAATAATCATTCTTCTTCTAAACTCCAGGAGCTTCATTCTTTCTTTTCTCTCATTATTTCTTTTCTTTCCATTTTCTTCTCCAGAAGCCACCAACATCGTCGCCCGTTGAGTCACCAGTGACACTCTCTCACAACCACGACAACTCTCGAGCCACCACTGCCGCTCGCACAACCCGCCAGTCCATGAGCCACTGCCGCCACTCCCTCGTGCAACCACATTGGTGCGGTGACATTAATTTTTTTTCAAATTTGTTCAATATTCCTTTCCCCTTTGATATTTTTCTAGATCTGTCCATTTTTCTTGTTCTTGCAGTTATTTTCCCTCTTTTTTGTACATGGATAGATTGAAGGTGGTTGATGTTAGATAATAATTTTTTATTCTAAGCATCCGTTTCTTATATAAGAAACTCATTTCATTTTTAAGGAACCGTTGCTTCCACGTGGATTGTCTCCAATGCATAAATTCTTCAAGCATTCGTTTCTTCACGTGAAGAAACTCTTCACGGAACTGCCATTAGGTGAGAATCTTAATTACTTTTTTGAGTTTAATTTTTTTTACTGCCAATGTCATATTACTTTTATTAATGTGAGTAAATAATTAAAATAATTGATAAAATTATTATATATTTCTTTAATTCTTAAGAAATTTATCTAAATCTTTCTCATAATCAACCAGACATGTTTTACTCATTTTCAAAAAATATAATTATCAAATTCATGATTTCAAGACATGAAAAAACTTTTTCCCTAACAAAAGACCTTCATACTTTGAACTCAAACTAGTTGAAATTTATGGATAACTAACTATATCATATCCATAATTGTGGGTAATGCTTAATGCCTTAATTAAAATTGATGAGCGGTGCTATATTGTACAAAGAATAACCTTACGAAATGCACGAAGAGCTGACGTGTTATTATTTTAAATAATAAATCAAATTTAATTTAAAAGAAAATAAAATAAAAAGAACAGAACTGTAATACTATCCCTCTTATCATGCAAAGTTCTCGCACCAACACCTAAAATTATTGATTTCAAAGCATGAAGAATTGGAGACATAAGCTAACAACTTGTACGCAGTCCCTTAATTTTTCATTGAATGTCATCCAATTAGGGGAAGCCACGACCTGAAACTCATTCTGTTACTGTAGGGCTCGTACCACACAAGTTTCAAAGAAATCAATGTACAATAGGGGTTTTCAATTTCTTATTGAATGAAATTGGGTTTAACTAGGTTGAAGAAAAAACCGACATAAAATGGTATAGGGAGAGTGAAGAGATATCTCATTGTGAAATTGGATTTTCAATTTATAATCTACTACTAGAATAAAAATAAGGTTTTTTTTGCCACGTGTCACCTTCTCAGCCATCCAAATCTGATGTGGCAGCCTCTCATTAACCCTCAGCCTCAGCTTTCCTCCGCTGTCTTGTTTTTTCTTTTCCTCAGGCTATTCTCACGCTTGGCTTTTACGGTGCAGAAGCTGGCCAATTTGAAATTTGAAAATTATATTTGAATTTCAAATTCAAATGAAAACTGGCTAGCTCAGTGCTTCCGCTCTGTCTCTCCCTCTTTCTCTTCTCCACCAAATCCATCTCCTTCGTTTGTCTCTTTCTCTTCCTCCATCTCCTCCTCTCTTTTTCTTTTTTCTCTTATCTTTCTTCTCCGTTTGTCCTGCTAGCACACTGTCTCAGCTTCTTCATCCAAACCACAAAGCTATCACACTCTTTCTTTTCTTCTTCATTCACACACCGAACCACCACCGGAAGCTAAATCCACAGCAGCGGCAAAATTCACACGCAGTGAAGCTAATTCAAATTTCAAAATGCACACTTCTTTACAATTTGAAATTCAAATTTCAAATTTTATTTAAATCTCTCTTCCTCTCTTTCCTCCGTTTTCAGCTCTACCTCACTACCTCCGCTTGCTTCTTTTCTCAGCTTCATTGGTGCCTTTTTCACACAGGTTTTATGTTTCGCTATTTTCTTGATTTGGAGATATACTCATGGTTCTCTGTTTCATTTTCGTTTTGGACCTCACTTTCCTTGCAACTGATACACCTTCTGCCCTCTGCTTCACCGGTGCTGGATATACTCATCTTCGCTGCCTTTATTATATGCCACGTTTTTACCCATTTTCTTTTTTAGTTTCACTCAATTTCGTTTTTAAATTTTCCTAGATAGCTTAATAGTATGTTTGCATGGGGGATATTGAGAGAGGAATTAAATTTTTTTAGTGAATTTGAATATTTGATGGTGTGATAGTGAAACCCATCACACTTTTTTTACACACATGAATACTTTGTAATTTTTTTTGTGTCCAGGTGTGCTCAAGTATGATTTTCTTCTTTTTTACTCCAATTTATTTTTTATGATTCAGGATTTGAAATATGAGGAGAACTCTGTTAAGGCAGTGCAATGCTTAAATGACATGGTCACTAATGCTGTGATGCATGCTGAAGATTGCTTAAAATACATGGCTGCTTTACGTGACCTGCCTATATTTTGCTTTTGTGCTATACCCCAGGTGCTGTTCTTTTAACTATTTCTGATTATACTGTTATTAAGTTCATGTCAATCGTCTTGCAATGATATACCATCATTTATTTGCATTTTTTTATTGTTTGCATATTATGTTATGTTACAGGAGAGTTGAATCATTTTTTTAGATTATTTAGGCCTATGTTGCTTTACTAATTAGGCCTATGTTACAGTAGAGTTGGATATTATGTTATTTGCTCCAAAACCTGTATGACATCAACATTCTTATTATCTCTTTTGATAGACAATATACTTGACACTTGAAATTTGTCTTCTTATTTGCCTTGAATTGAACTGAACAGGTTATAGAGGACATGTCTATTCAAGCTAATGTGCCTGCTCTGGCAATGGAAGAAGTAAAGAGGTATTTTTTTTTTAAAGCAAATTTATGTTTCTGCTTCTTCCATTTATCATATACTGACAATGTATTATGCCTTCCGTGGGTAACCTGTGGCTGTTTCAGATGCTGCTATGTTGGCTCCTGAGGAGGTATTTGATGGCAAGGGTGATATTAAGGAAGAAACAGAGCTTACAAAGGCAGAAAGGAAAAGAAAGACAGCTAAAGAAAATTTAAAGGTACCATAAGTTATGTGATAAAAGTCTCTTCCTGGTGACTGGCGTATAACAACATAGACATAGAGATTATGTTGTTCAATACTTCATTACCTGTCTTTATGCAAAGTTGCACACCATATGCATGATTGTTCTAGGAGGAAAGCTACCCAACATTTTCTTTTGTACCAGACACTATCTTCATATGTTTTTCATTATTAATTAATAATTAACAAACTTTTATGGTTGCAGCTGAGGCAGTAAAAATTACGAATAAGAAGGCACAAGGTGCAATTCGTAGACAAGTTAATGGTAATTTCTTTATATATCTTTTTTGTACTAGGCCTAACAAATGTTACAGTAACCTCACTTTTATTTTTGAGTGTGCCACAAAAGTCAATTTCTTATTAGTAACCACATTGTTTAAAAAAATATATATATAACTATCACGAAGTCTGTTCTATTATGAATTCCTAAATGCCATTATCCTGTTATCTCAGGATTTGGCTGTATACCTTTTTCCTTTTTTAATCTTGGCGGGTTTCTATTATGTATTCTCTTGCTCTTTCTTATTTTTGTGCTGTTAGCTTTCCTTCACACTGCATATTTTTTTTGCTGTATTTATTAATTTCACACAAACATGTAGCAACTTATTGGGTGAATATGAAGTGTTTGAAAAAATGCCTCACCCTTATTGAAACTGTTCTTTTCATTAGCATTTTTGAAAGAGAATGTACATTTATAATTCTTAATCTGTTTTCATAGGTGGCAAAGATGGCTCAGACATTCATAAAGGGAATCGGTCAAACAGAAGTTATGGCTTGTGCTAATATGCATCTTGGCTTCACGGTTGCTTCTTGAAATGTTGTTTAACAATATGTGGTTGTGCACTTGGTTTGCAGTAAGTGATCAGGCCATGTGAACATTTATTAGATTTCATTTGGCACACTTCTGGGTTTTTAGCATCTTCATAAGCATGTAATGAATTTGATTAGATTAATATTATGAAGATAAAAGAACAAGTATATTATCTGTTAGTTATATGTTAGTACTTCAAATGCATTACATTATAAAATGTGTTTAGAATATGTATTAAAATGTATTTTAAAATAGAGTGAGATATATGCATGTTTAGGATATTTGCTCACATGATTTATTTTAATCCACCTCATAACTTTATCATTACAGTGGCCAAATTTTGTTCTCAAATATATGATGTTTTCTCCTTTGTCACTGATTGTTGAAATTTTCAATTTTATGACTTACATAATGGCAAGACCAAATTCTTAATAAAAATTATGATTATTTTATATCTGCCACAATTTCTGAACTTCTTTTCTTTATACGATCAGAAAGGAAAACTTATTTCAAGGGAGGAATTTGACAAGATTATGGCTGAGGAAAAGACTGAACAAATTGAGGTAAGGAAGTTTGAACTTTATAATACTAATTGAGTGGATTGTTTTGCAAACAGATGAGTTGCATTTAGGGAATTGCTTTCTTGAAGAGATTTATTGTTTTGGTTTTATATGATTTGCCTTAACTTGGGTGTTGGAAAGTGAAATGCAGTCATCTCATTTCCATTGTTCAGGTCTCTTGTATAATTTGCCAGGTGCTAGCCTTTTTGGATGAGGTCTATTGTTCTATTAATAAAAGGTTATCAGTTGGGTGGCTTAATAGCTTAAAGGTTTTAAAGAAAAGTGATGTTTTTGTTCTATCAATTTGTTCTTGTCAGTCCTGATATCTAGAGAGCCTTATATATAAAAAAGGAATAATGTCTTTAATAAACAATATTTTAAATTAACATCATTAACCATTCATTGCCTTATCTAAAACTTGGTTTTCTTTCCTTTGCCTACTTTTATATTGCTAGCTTCTCTTCCGGCTTCCTTTGAAGCTGATAAAGAGCAATTGGGATAAAGACATATTAACATAATTTTTTTTTTAATTCAAAGCTTGTAAAATGCAATACCAAAATCCCATGTTTTTTTTTTTCCTTTATTCACTTGTGAGAAAACTAACTTATTTGAAATAAAAACAAACTTAACAAAAAGATTAAAATAAAAGTGAAAGCTGGGACTCTACTCTCAACTAATGTTGTTGAGGGGCAAGAGGTTAGAGTTTCTATAGACCCAAGCATGGGAATTTTAGTTGGCTGTTTTGGACTGAGTTTAGTACTTTAGTTCACATAGTCAAATAAGCAAAGCTTCAGACAAAAATTCAATTTATAAATAAAGACATGGTTGGAGTTGGAAGCACCAAGGAGTGTCATTTAGACATTTGCATGTCTTTTCGTCAATCCAATATACCAATTTTGCTTAATGGGATGGAAATTGTCATTTTATTGGTAACCTTAAAGTCACCACTTTTAAAGAATGATCTCTGTCAACACAATACAAGGGGAAAGACTGCTAACTGGCTAATTTTAGTGGTTTATGCTTTATATGTTAAAAGAGGAAATCAATGAAGGTGAAAAGAGGAAATCAATGGATCTTCCTGAGACAAGTTCAGCTAACTCAACTCCTGTAGTTTCTGAGAGTGGAAGAAGATAATATTCATTTTTTTTGTTAGGAAAAATACTTTTAACATATCCTTATTGATATTAATACCAATTCACTTTTGGCTTTTTGCAGTTCCTTTCTTTGAAGCTTACTGCAGCAAGTACCTTTTATGACTTCAACTCCGAGACAGATGCTTTGGAAACAATGCAGGTACCTACTTCTAAAATTTTCATGGTCTTACTTAATGTAAAAAAAAGTTATATGTTGGTTTTCATGATACTCATTTGTGTGGTATATAATTGATGAGCATATATGAAAACCTCTTAATTCATATATATACAAATTATTGTGATGGATAAGAATAAATTTCTTTAGTGCCAGCAATCTTATTGTGTTTTTCTTTGCTATTATATAGCTGTAGGGAATTTCAATGACAGCAGCCCCAATTGCATAAAATTCATTTCAGGGTGAAATAGATGGCTTCCTAACCAGTCTTTCATGTTTTCAGATAATTGAGTGTAGAAGAGTGCTGAAATGGACATATGCATATGGGTTCTATTTGCCGGAGCATGAGCATGCAAAAAAACAGTTCTTTGAGTACTTACAAGGTTTATTTTTCAAGTTGAATTTTAGTTATAATTTTTTTTGGTGATTTCTCTGTAAATAATACTCAACTATAATTTGTTTTCAGGTGAAGCAGAATCTGGTCTGGAGAGACTTCATCAATGCGCAGAAAGGGAACTACAGCCGTTCCTAAGTGCTGACGATCCATCTAGAGAATTCAATGACTTTCGTACAAAGCTAGCTGGATTGACTAGGTATATATTTCTCTTTATTTAAAGCATTTGCCTTGAACTCTGGTTGCTTAATGAGTACCTAATCACCATAGTATCCTACATTTTCATATGTGTTGAATAAAATAATAAGGCTGGCCTTGGAGATTTTACTCCTGAGGAGTTAAAGGAGAGACAAGTGAGTTGTGTAATATGGTCTGATATTCTTTGAACTCTATTCAATAAATCAACAGTATAGTGTAATTTGTTTATTGTGTAATCCGTATTTAATAATCTGACCTTATCATTTTCTATAGTTTTAATTTACTTGTATATTTTTAAATAAATTACATATTAACAGTACAGTTATAAAACAGATTTAGTAATTTGGAAACACTTTTTTACACTCTTCTTAATTTTCATAATTATTTTATCTCTATTTTTTCTACTTCCTTTTTCCTTTCCCTGTGTTCTTGCTTGATTCCTTTAATGAAGATCTCCATTGACAGCTTAAATCTTGATCAATTCAATGTTCCTATATAGCTTGTGCTTAGAATTTTAGTTTTCTATTTTAATTGTGAATTCATGTTCACTCTCTTATCTTTCAGTTTCTGAAATTTATGAGGTGTTTGGCAAAATGTGTTTTGTTTATGAAGTGTTTGACAAAATGTCTCATCCAAATTTCTATTGTTTTGTTTATAATCTTTATTGTATATTGCAATAACCATGCTTCTTGGATATTAACATTTTAAGCTTTATACATGAGTTACTATTATTTAATAATAAATATATTAAATAGTCTAAAAAATAAAGATTCGCCACATTCACAAGGCAAATAAAGATTAGGATTAGGATGTGCATTTTGTCTAATAGGCATCTTATTTGCATGCATTGTGCTTCTCTTATTATCTATGACTTCATTTGCTTTTATTTGATTAGGATTAGGAGGAACTTCAGGATGTTGACATTGATGAAGATTTGGTATGAAAGTCTATCCCAATTAACCTAAGGCTAAATGAAACTTTTGTCTATTGCTATAATAACTTAATTTTTTCAACAGGGTGAGGAACTCCAGAATCAGATGGAACAAGATTGTGAGGTAAGATCTGAGGTAACAATGTGTTTTTACAGAGTAGTTAGCATAGTACACTACCAAAGGCTATGAGGTAAGATTTGTGAGCTGTAAATGTGTTTTTGCAGGAGGACAATAGTTGTAGGCCAATAAGTCCATTAAAGTTAAACTTTAACTAATCTGTCTTGATGATCTTTACTGTGTGATTTGCTAAGTTGTTTCGATTTTTGTCTTTTGCTTCGGAATAATTAACTTAATTTAAGGCAAGCTTTGTTGTGCTGTGCTTATCGTATTATCTATCACTTTAGTTGCTGTTATTTTGCTTAGCAATAGCAAAATGAAATCTCCTTCTTTCATCTCCACAGAGTAGCTACCACAGTCCACTACAAAAGGCTCTGAGGTAAGATCTGTGACTGTGTATTTTTCTGTTTTCAACCTCATATTAGCCTTGATTGAATGATTTGGATATGTTCTCAAAATCTTTATACCTCATATTAGACTTAAACCTGTTTGTTATATTCATAGAAGCTGAGGATGCTTCTATTAGTTGCTTTATGTCATCCTTTTGTTATCCTCATTTGGTTGTTAGAAATTAGAGAATTTTAGAGAAAATAGAATGTATGGATTCTGATGTAAATGTACAAAGTGATCCCTGTTCTGTTTCAAGTGCTATATATATTATAGATTTATAACTTCAGTACCTGGATTCTGACCTCTAAATGTGTTTTTACAGGAGGACAGTAGTTGTAGGCCAATAAGTCCATATGTGTTTCACTCTTACTAAGCTATCTTTATGATCTTTAAGTTCAATGTGCTAAGTTGTTTCAATTTTTGGTTTTTATCAGCTTATCAAACTAAAGTAATATGCAATTTATAGAGGTGGTCAGAGGCAACAGGGAGTTAATATGGATTATTTTATATTGGTCAGAGGCAACAGGGAGGTAATACGGAAGTTTTTATATTTATATTGTAACTTTGTTACCGAGAGTGGTGTAGTGTATTTATCATTTATCCTTAATCCACTTGTAACAGTTGTAAGTCTTACCGTTGAAGATGCCAAACCTTGCAGGCTACAGGCACTCCTAAAGAGATGGGAAGAACATTCACTCTATTAGCCACAGCTTTATCAATAGCAGACACAATATATGAACTGAAGTAGCCACCAACCCAACACACTTTGTAGGTTGCAATCCTTGCACCTGGTGCCATTCGTCTGGCTGTGGCATTAGCATAACCTAGAAGGTTAGCATAACCTCAGCTTTTACCTAATCATGTTTCTCAGACCACATGTTAGTGTTTTTTGATGTTTCAAGACAAAGGAATATTGGACTTCTTGTGGTGTATAGCTCATACTTTGTATTTCCTTTTATCTTTTTTGTTTTTAATATTTTAACTTTCAATTTTTTAATGTTTCATGGTTCTGCTTTATGTTCAACATTTACACTCTTATCAGTTTCATTGGGAATTTTTCTGACCTCTGTTTTAGCAAAATTATAAAATGAAACAATGTTGGTTTGTTGCTTCTCCTTGCTTCGCAGCATCCGCAGCTTCTTCTTGACTTCTCCCAGGTTTGGATTCTTCACTCCTAAGCTTCAGACCAAAGGTTACGAAATGAAAATTTGAAAGTTTTCATTAAAAAGAATCTCATAAATACACATTTGTTGTGATTAGCTAGACCCTAAGGTTTTAGTACTGACAAAGAAAAATTAAATTATAGACTTCAAAGCTTTCGAAGTAGTTTAAAAAAACAGACCAGAGTATGTTATTAATTAGCCTACAATGCATAGATTAGGAGTAATAGCCTCACAGGTTGCATTGTTTGATTAGATGTTTACGTAGGTCAAGGAAACAAAGACTTTTCATTGGAAATATGGAATTAATAAGGCATGCAAGGGGATGGCCCATTTCACAATAGTAGTTGTTTGTTGAAATATTGTCAAATGTAACATTAATTGCTTATTTATCCTCTGCAATCATAAGTACACACATCTCTGATATCTCACATCACTGCAATTCGAAGTGCTCTCTATACTTAATTTTCTAGCCATATCTTGTATTTTACTTCAAACTTAACATGTAGGTTTTTACTTTCACAGCTGAGTTTACTAGCACTGTCCAGCCAGGAAGGTTGTTCATGGCTTTATGTCTAAAAGTTATCTGGTTTTGAATGTCAGATGAATTTGTGGAGATGTTTAAGCATACAACTGGGTATGAAATTGTGGAGCCTGCTCATATGGTAATTTCTGTAATCTGTTGAGATTTTCATCATGTCAAGTGCCCAAAGACCATATGAAGATGAAAAATGAAATCTGAACGATGGTAGCTAGATACTTCATACTTGAGCTGCTACAGCCTATAGGCTATTTGCCATCTCTTGCCTCAATTTAAGGATAAAGCTTCCTGGGTCTTAAAAAAGAACTTGCGAGCATGTGAGCAAGTCTGGCATTATTTTAGGGCCCCTATGCATTACATTATATTTTGATGTTCTCTAAACTCAGCCTATATAGTCTACTTTGAAACCAAATATGTATGGCTTATAATAAAATTTGAGTTATTTTCATGAGGCTCTATGTTAATGTTGTCAGTCATAACAGGGTAAATCAGAGTTTATATTGTAGAATCATGGACAGAAAAGAATCAATGCTCCACACCACAACAAATCTTAAGTAACCAAACCAAGTATGTTCTACAAGTCATGAAAATGAATTTATACTCTATATTAATTGGTCCTTCAAGATAAACAAAGTTCCTCATGAGAAAACCTCAATCTTCTTAGTTTTTTTTTTTTTTTTTTTCTAATCTTAAAAGCAGCTGATCTTAGCAGAGTGATGATGCATTTTGGAACTAAAAAGCGTGTCTACTAAAACCATTTCCATTTCCGATTTCTTGTAGGCAAGAACTAAACGAATTGCCAAGGATTTTCAAGGAACATTTAATTATATTATTGATATTGTGACATTATATCACATGACAAAGTATTACTGATTCCTAATATAAATGATCCTCTAAAAAGTTCCGAAACAAAAACTGAGTTGATAGCAATTGTGAATTGTCCAAATGCAAAGGATCGT
The DNA here is from genome assembly GCA_007407185.1 of Glycine tomentella. Taxonomy (NCBI): domain Eukaryota; kingdom Viridiplantae; phylum Streptophyta; class Magnoliopsida; order Fabales; family Fabaceae; genus Glycine; species Glycine tomentella. Next base: position 197,048 of record PYAF01003110.1, read on the forward strand.
CATATCCTACAACCTTGTACTTGCACAATGTATCTTGGTTACACCAAATCATTTAACTGTAATAACTGTATAGACCAATTAGAAACTTCGATTTCTTATCAGAGGCTTCGATTTCTTTTTCCTATTAACATTCCATCAATCATGAATCAGTTTATTGGGACATACGGATAACTTTATTTGATTGAGCTCCTATCATATGATAGAGATGCAAAGCTATTGAGATATTCTAAGCTATTGAGCACTATCATTTTGTTCTGTTGAGTCAGGTTTTGACTTGGCAAACGAAAGCTACAAATTTTGTACCAAGAAACAGCTTCACCCTTTTCTGGCCAATCTTGAAATTGTTTTATTTTTCTTAATTGGCTAAAATATGTTTTCGATTTCTAATAAATACTCGAATTTTGTATTTGTTCTTTGGTAAATTTTTTCAAAGGGACTAATAACAAATGATTTTTTTATAAGAGAGCAAATAAAAAAATTAAACTTATAGGGACTAAAATAAAGTTTTAATGACCAAAAGTAATTAATATTTTATGTCTGACTTAAAAGCTTAAAAGTTTTAATGACCAAAAGATGCGGAGAGTAGCGGAGTAACATAATAACATCTATTTAATATATTTATTATAGTATAGATAATTTGATTCTTTGTTATAATACCATCAAAGTTAATCATTTTAATGAAGCAATTAATAATATCACAAATACTATTATTTTATTTATCATATATATGAAATTAAAATCATTTTAAAAAATGTGGAGTGTACCGGAGCAACATATCTATTTAATATATTTATTATTAAATAATAGTTTGATTCTTTATGATAACACCATCAAAGTTAATTATTTTAATTAACTAAATCAATAATATCACAAATACTATTATTTTATTTATCATATATATAAAATTAAAATCATTTTTAAAAAATACGGAGAGTAGCGGAGGAGCATAATAACATCTATTTAATATTTTTATTATTAAATAATAGTTTGATTCTTTGTTATAACATTATCAAAGTTAATTGTTTTAATGAACCAAATCAATAATATCACAAATACTATTATTTTATTTATCATATATATAAAATTAAAATTCAACATCAACATCAACATCAACAGCACCTTTAACCCAAATTAATTGGGGTCGGTGGTAGATGAACCCAATGATAAATCGAAAATAAAGTAAAAGAGAGAAACAGAGTTAAATATAAAAGAATGGTGAGAGGAAAAGAGAAAAGAGGAAGAAAAGAATTAAAACAGGGAACAACTGGAACATAGAACTACTAAAGGG
>PYAF01003110.1:200167-215869 GCA_007407185.1 Glycine tomentella
ATAATTTTACATTTTTAACTACTTCAACAAATAATTTTACCAAAGAATTATGATTTAATGATATAATTTTTCAGCTATTAACTAAATTTTCAGCTTCGAATTAATTTTGTTAAACATATCCTTAACTTATTATCACACAATAGTATCTACAAAAATGAGAGAAAATTAGGAATAGAAATCATAGAAAATATAACATATTATTTTGTAAAATGTAGAACAAATACTAACTTTTCTTCTCAAAGAGGTCGCTATAGAAACTCAAAACATGGCTAAAAAAAGATAATAAGTAAATATGTATAGATTTTTAATGGAAGAAAGAAAATATATAATGAAGGTTAGAGGGGAAAAAATGACGGCATTGTATTTAAAACATAGAACATAAATTTTCTGTAAAATTACAGTAAAAAAAAATCTGAAAAATGTAAAACGAATACTATTCTCAAAGAGCTTGCTCTAGAAACTCGAATCATGACTAAAAAAAGAAAGAATATGTATCCATTTTTAATGAATGAAAGAAGATGTAGAATGAAAGTTGGAAGAAAAAAATCATATCATATTACCAAAATCATATCATGTCATAATAAAATTCAATTTGGAAATAGTTTAATAAACTTTTATATATTTATGGTAATAATTTGAAATCTCATTTATTGTCCTTGAAATTGCAATAAATTATTGTCCATTTTAAAATCCAATTTTAACATGATACAATATGGAATTATATACCCTAAAAACTTGCAATTAACATAATTTATTATCCTAAATTATTTCAGTTAATTAATTAACATTAATATGCCTTAACTTAAAATAATTTTGATAAATGTAGTATAATTCAAATATTGAGTTCAAATTAATTAATATTAATATAATTTAATTTAATATAGAAAAAAGTTTAGTGCAATAAAAATATAGAATTATATTCTTTTAAGAAAATATTTATACTGTCTAAATCATAATATTAATTCAAAATGGAATTATAAGTAAAAACAATTGATTGTAAAAATCATAGGAATATAAATTTTTAATTACATATTAATTTAAATATATAAAATAATATTAATTATATTCTAAATTAGATTAAAATATTTAGATTTAACCTTTTTAGGTGAACATTTCAAATCAATTTATTTTATGGAGCTTACGAGAATGTAAAGTGTATGTTTTTCTTTTTTTAATTCAAATCAGTTAATTTGTAGAACTCTTTAGAAGTCACATGTAAGCATTCCTCTGTTAAAAATTTTCTTATGTATATAGTATAAATTAAATAAATTACAAATCACCACATGTACAATAAATTTATTAATTTTTATAATAATTATTTTTAAAATTATTATAATAATAATTTATTATCAATTAATGATATAAAACTATTTCATACGTCAATAACATTAAAGTCTATTAATATTGACATAGACATAGAAATGAATAATGGGAATAAAGGAGGAAAAAATCTTGTGAGACTAAAAAATATTCCTTCCTTAATGGGGAGGAAAGTATGAAAGGGAAGTATACTTTTTATTTTTATTTTTTAAAAGGAATCAGTTTTTTGTAACATAAATAAATAGATAATTTTATGTTAAAAAATAGTAAAAAAATTAAAATTTTAATCAGTATAAAAAATGCATACAATTTCTGTGTTTATTTTCACTTATTCTTACCATCATCTTAATAAATAAAACGCAAAATATACTATTGGCGAGAGGTGAAGAGCCGAGTGATTATACAGTGATGGTTAATAAACAAAATAAATAAAGAATAATCTTTTTATTTCCTTCTCTTTAAATTTCTCTATATTAAAATTATACATATATTTATTATATTATTTTATCTTTTTTCTACTCCTCTATTTTTTTTTAATTTAATTTTATCGAAATAGAGCATTCATGTGACATTAGTTGTAAGCAGTGATGCCTCAAAACGACTTCGCCTACAATGTGGACCTTTCTTTTGCCATCTTTTTCTCTTATAATTGTATTCACTGTTCAACATTTGTTGGGCAAATCAATGGTGGCCCGGGCCATTGCCATAAGGGTAAAAACTACCAATCTGACACTGAAAGTGTAATCCCCTTTCACTATAGTCCTGCTGTTAAAAAAAAAAAAACTTTCATTAAAATTAACATTCGTATTTATGAGACATATTGTCCATCTATATGATGGTTGATGGTGCAATGATATATAACATGTGACAATTTCGTGTATATTGTCAGTTGGCAATGTATAATGGATGACAAATGATAGTTCAATTACTGTTATTTTGATCTTTAATTATATTATCTATACATTACCAATTATTAATATATATCAAATTATCAGATATCATTTACACGAAAGTTTTTTAGTGGCAAGACTAAAATGACAGAAAAATTGCACGTTTAGAAACCTATATGACATTTTCATACTTTCAAGAATCTAAATGGCAATAAATTTTATATTCCTGACCAAAAGTGAGAGTTCACCGTTGCTATAATTAACATGTGATCTTATCCACTATAATTATTAATCACCTATAAATTTATCATTAGTTTTAGGCTTTTTGTTTATAAAATATCTCATTTATCTTGGCTATCTTTCATGCTTCATTGCATTTGTTTCTATTGCTAAGTGGTCCCATATCTATATGGTGTTATCTTATATTTAAATATATCATCTGATATGCACCCTAATGCATTTTAGATATGTGTATGATGCGTTTCTCTTCTTATCCAAAACCTTTTTGGTTCATGATTTATTCTTAATGAACTCAATTAGTGCAATGTTATTACCACATTCTTATCCAAAACATTATGAGCCCTTTTGCGTGTCATTAACAAATGTTAAATTCTCGAATAGAAGGGCTTATCGATCCTCCAAGTGATTCTTCTTGCCAAAAAAAAGAATAGAAAAATACAGCATGATTTAGTTAAAAGAACAAAAGGAGAAAGTAAAGGTTGTGATTATTTTTCCAGGTTTGAAAAGTTATTTCAGAAAAAAATATACTGGAAATGTGACATTCCCATACATATTTAGTATAAAAAAAATATTTTTGACCATTATTGGCTGGCTGTTGATCGTCAAGAAAGTGGTATTTTTATGTTTTATTTAATTTTTATTCTGACAGTGAGAAGTAGTAGAAATATTATACTCTTCTAAGAATTTTGATAGTTACTTTTACAATGTGGTTATATCTTCATAAATAATATATTGGGTCCTTTAATAATCAATCAGTATAGTGTAAAAATACACTATATTAATTAGTTGCTTATAAATAGGATCAGAGGTAATAGTTTATTAATTTTCACATATCATTTAAATATTAAAAATTATTTCCACAAATATTGAATTGCATGTAACCAATCATTTTATAAATTTACTTAATAATTACATTTCTGATCATAATATTTCCAAATGAAGTGTAAAAATATACTTCAAGACATCTCTTATATATTGCTCATGCGAAGTAAAGATGGTCACGTAATGTAGTATTTCCGAATAGGTAATAAATTAATGGATGAAATGGAGCGCATGTGTAGACCCAACAGAACAAGTTACTTTTAAACTTTTATTCTCATCTCTAAGATAATTAACTCTCATTGTACGAATGTGCTAGGTTGACCAAACTTTCCCTAAATAGGTTCAAGCCTATTTTTCCCAATGTTGCCTGAAATTTTTCCTACTTCTTAATATAGCTCCTTTTTTTGACGTAGCCTGAGACATTTTGAAAAAAAAGACACTTAGAAAGTTTGTTTTAAAAGTCTAAATTAACTTTACTAAAAAAAGGTTTAAATTAACTCATTGTTTATTTAAGAAAATAGAAAAAAGAAGAAAATGTAATATAAGAAATTTTAAAAAAGAAATTAAAATGAATAAAATTTTAAAAAATAATTAAAATTTTGATTTTAGATGTTTTTTGTCCTTACTTTTTCTTCAATTTTTCTTCTAGAAAATTATAGTAATCTTTCAGTCTATTTTTTTCTTCATAACTCTCGTTTTCGCCATTCAAATATGTTGTATTGTTAAAATGGATATAACTTTTAATAGTATTTAAAATTAAAACAAATAGTATATTTATGTTAATAAATCATAGAAACATTATAAATTTACATTTTATATTTAACTAATAATTAAATACCAAATTAGGTCTTAAAGAATTTTTAGAAGGGCTTCTATGAAACTTATTTATATGAATCTTATTGTATAAAAATTTTAATCATATACATTCCTTAGTTAGTAACTTTTTACCTTCCAATACTATTTTTTTTATCTTATTACAATAAATTTATCTTATTAGTTAGTTTTTATCTATTGGAAGTTATCAAAATGAATATGTGGAAGGTTACGGTGGTTACAACGAATAAAAGAATACGCGGAAGCTAGCTAGGACTCACATATAATTAGCACTTTGCAGAAAATTATTTGTAGATGTTTGTTTGTTTGTTTCTTTTTTCACCTAAACATACTCTCAATCTATTTTGTTAAAATAAGCTTTTTATTTTTAAATAAATTATTATATCGGAAAAAACTAACTTACTATATGTTCGTGTTTGGCTGTTCTTTCCTCTAATGGTTAAAAGTAACTTTGAATTTGAAATTGCTCCTTGTGGGCTTGCGTGGTAATACAAAATTCTTTAATTTTGTTTGGTTTATTTTTCTTGGTGTGTAGCGTGGGGAGGGTACTTTAGAGGATAAAGTATAATAATAACCAATGTTAAATTAAAAATTAATAGTTGAGATTGAAACTAATTAATAAGTTCATTTTGATTGAACTCTAGACAGCACTAAATGGTAAAATAAAATTTATATTTTTAATATTATTTTAAGTAATATATAAAATAGAAAAATTATAAAAAAAAAAACTTGTAAAAAATTTAAATTAATATATATTACTAAATTATATATTTTGTGAAATAAAAAAGTCAACAAAAATTGCAAAAATAATATATATTTTCTTGGAATCCTTATATGAGTGTTTTTATATATTTTTAATAATTTTTTGAATTTCATTAAAAAAGAAGATAATTTTGTTAAATACCATTTTCAAGTTTCAACTAATTTTCTGCATTTTTTTTTCTTATCAGTATTAACTGGTTAGTGTAACCAACAATGATTTGGCTCAACTAGTAAAATTGACTAATATCGACAAAAAATCTTGGGGTTTGATTTTTACGATATTTATCATTTCAAGCCGTCAACAAATGCAAGTACCCTGTAATTAATATTTGTGATAAAGTGCGTGAACGTAAGCCAAAATCTGATTTTGGGTCACTGCTCAATTAGTTGGCATTTCTACTATTGCAACGGTGGCTTGCTACTTGATGAAAGAAAGAGGTGCACACTTCCAAAGACACGTAGATCCTCCGGGTAATTAGTGGGCGTTCAAAGAGTGTGCATTTGTGAGAATTATGTATAAATACCTATTTTACGAAAATTATTTTGTTGGATTATTTTTTTTATGGATTAGTATGTTAATTTTTTTAATATTTAAATATATTCACCCTAAAAACTATTAATTTAATTATAGTATTTGATTAAATAATCACTTATGGTTTAGTTGGTTTGTTCATTTAGAATCAATGAGTATGGATAGCTTCTATTCTGCATCTTAATAACAAATAAAAGAAAAAAAATACTCCCTTTTGTCTTTATATGTAAGACACTATTTTTAAAAAAATGTAAAAAAATGATAATGTTTTTTAAGACATTTTACATTTTTTTTATGAAAAACTTATTTTTTTTCATTTATTTGTTCTTATTAAATACTCTAAATATTTTTGTTTTTTTTATAATATTTTTGTTTCATTGGATCATTGATATTTTAAACTTTTGTTTTGAGTTTCTATCGTCAATTACGTGATGGCGTGACATCATCTCGATAATTGATATGTATGAAGTGGATTGAAAGGTCACCATAAGGGGAAGTTGAATAGTAACACTTAGTCGATTATGACTTTTACTACAAAAAAAACACTTAGCTTCTAAAGTTATATGATATACTAGAGTACAAAATTCAAGAAGCTTAACTGAGAGAAAAAAACATTTATCTTTGATAGTATTTTGTATATAATAGATTTTCAATAATAATCATACAAAAATACTTTCATATACTACTTTAGAAGCTACTCATAAAATATCATATTCAGGGTAGGAAGAATCTGGTTTAAGAGTTAAAGAATGATGAGTAGGTGTATGCTTCTGGATATTTAAAATAGTTTAGCATGCTTAAAAGTATTTTATATCAAAGATATAATAATTTAAAACAAAGTTGCTTAAGTAAATAATTCAAAAAAACAAATAGATTAAAAGCAATAAGAAGAGTAAAGCACATAAAGGAATTATCATGGTTTACCCCCCATCTGGGCTATGTTCAGTCCCTACAACTGTAGGCTTTCCGCTAACACAAGCACCAATTGGACATTTTTTCTTTCCTGAAACCTCCCCAGGTTCTTGCACCTCAATATTCTTTAAGACTTTGTCAGCTATGTACATAAGTATTATTTTGAAAAGCCTCTCTAGGCTTCGAACCCTTTGTAGCAATTGCTACTTGACCCACACAACAACGAGTTATGGTCACGCACAATCTTCAAAAATAACAATCACCTAATTACTTTTCTGAGGTTCATTATCCTAAACAGGTTCTATTTGGACAAATACCTAATACATCTTACAAGGAAAAACTCATCAGTAAGCTCCCATTGAGAAGATTTTACAAAATCTCTATAGCTAGATAGATTTGACACTACAAATCAAGAGAGCCAGGACTAAGTAAGTTTAGTATCAAAAGTTGATAATGCTTTTGACCTATGAAACTCTCTAAGTTGTTTCCTTGATAGCAAAGAACTCCTGTTACTCTTCAATATAATTATACAAACTTCCTTGAAGACGATCGTTGCATCTTGTCTTAAAGGCCAAGGAGGTTCGTTACTCCTAAACTCAAGAAACTTGGAGGCCAAGGAGATATGTTGTGAATTGTCTCCATCACACAACTGGGTACTCCTCCTTCCTTAGCTGGAACAACTTACATACTACTTCAATTTTTTGAATTTTGTTTGTTAGTGCATGTTGTTGCTTCATAACTCATGTCTTCTCCTTTATTCTAGCTCAACCATGACGTTTGCTACTTTCTTAAAAAAGTGAGTCTTCTACAGAATGGTTGTAGTTTTTTTTCGACTATTTTATATTGTGATGACTAATTTTCTCTTCATGGTTGCCTTGATAAATTAGGACTTACCTCTCTCTTCTTATGAATTTATCCGTTGGATCAAGAGAGATTCGTCAAGGTAGTGCATCATTACACTGCTTCTCAACTATGTAGACACGTATGTCTTCACGTGTTGTCTAAAAAATGCATCTTCTGATGACCTTTAAGTCACGTGTAGCTTTTGATATCTACCTTTTGACTTAAATTGCCTTTATAGGCATGCTTCTAGTCATATACAACTTTTGATATCTTCACTTTGATATAGAAAATGTGACTGCCTTTGTGCTTTTGATTTCCTACTTCTGAAGTTGGACAAACTTCAGATTTGGGAAATCAAGGTTGTAGGCAAATGCTTCACACCTTATTCTCCATGCTTCTTGAAAAGTCCTATTTATTTGAAATACTTCAAGGCAAACCATTAGTAGCAATAACCCACTTAAAAACTGCTCCTTATAAGTTTGTTGTCATTAAAACATTCATGTCATGATGGGTTTTACCTCAACAATATATTTGCAAGATGTGCTCTCAAGGTGAAATGTCATCACTTAACTAATGATAAGGACTCAACAAAATTTTTGATATATCAAGTATCCAACACAACAATTTATATTATTAGGGATCCAAAACAAAATTACATAATTTATCAGGGACCTAAAACATATTCAAGTCTATTTTTTTTTTTTAAAAAAAAACAATTTACCTAATTTTATTGGTTTATGTAATTCTGTTAAAAGTGTCCTATATTAAGGACCGAAGAAAGCATATGCAAAAAGTATGATAAATAATCAGGTAATGTTGAGAGTTTAGAGTTAGGAATTTAACCATAAAATTCAGTCTTAAATAAGAATTTGGTCCCTATAAAATAAGAAATTTTTTCATTTTAGTATGTTAGTTTTCTTTTTGAATTTAGTCCTTGTAAAATTTTGGTTTTAGTTCCTGTCATTAGTGGATTCCATTAAAGGCGGGCATGACTAACAATAATTATGTCATCATGACATCATGATGAATTCATCACTTGATGATATCATAATAAAAGCTCAATTGGCAAATGATAACATCATAAAAAAATGTCACATCATTATGGTGATATCATCATAGACTAAAATAAAAAAAGAATGACAATTTCAAAAATAAAAAAGTAACATATTTAAAAGGACTAAAACAAAAAACTGTAACTAGAACAAAAAGTGACATATATACAAAAAGATATTTAAGCATTAAGCTAAATTTGATTAATAAATAAATATAACTAATTTCAAAAAAGATATATTTGGTTGATTTGATTAGGGACCTTGACTACATCGTACAATTGACATCAATTATGTTTCATATGATAATAACTCACTACTCTTGTTTTTAGGAGATCATGGCACTATAGCAGATTTACTTGAAAAACTACTTGCATTTGCATTTTATATCCAGGCTTTGCTTTCCACTTTGACTTCTTCTAGATTGATCATGGTTTTAGGCCACCTTAGGTCTATGTGTGCTATGCCCACACTAGTGTTCTATAAAAGGCTAATTAATCCTTAAATCTTGCATTTGAATCCTTGAATCCCATTATCAAAATGTCTTTTGCCTTGAATTTCAAATCCTAGATTACTCTATCAACCATTACTATCAATTGTTGACCAATAATTATCAAATTTTTGTTGTTGAATATTGGTTATCAATCTTGGCTATCAATTAATTGTTAGTTTAATGTTTAAATATCTTTTGTAAATATGTCATTTTTTACTTTAGTCTTTGTACCATTTTTTTTTGTTTTTGGTACATGCAAATAAGTTGGTTTCTTATAGTGCTTGAAAATATGTATTTTTTTATTTATATTAGTCCCTAATGGTGTCATCATGATGATGTTGCACTTTTGATGACATAATCATTTGCTGATGACAATTTTTTTATGACACCATCAAGTGATAACACTACCATTTGTTGATGTAACATGATGGTGATGCCATCATGATATCACCACTATTAGGCGTTAGCCATGTCGCTTATAATTTCAATAGTGGTAGGGACTAAAATAAAAAATAAAGTTTTATAAGGACTAAATTAAAAGATAATAAGGGACTAAATCCCTATTCTATAAGGAGCAAAAGTTAATTTAAACTTAAAATTTAATAAGATGAGTTCATTCCATACCTACACCTATACACACGCATACTCCTAAATAGTAATCCACCTAAAATGAAAGCTCACTTGGTAAAAAATGAGCCTAAAATAAGTGTATTTAGTTTGTCGCCCTTTAGAATTTTTGGCCCAAATCTAACCATAATCAATCGATGAGTATTCCTAAAAAAATAGTTTTAATTTTCCAACTTTTTTGGGCCTAGAGGGATTTTGTTTAAGTTAATTACAAGTTAGGTGTGTTCAAAAATTTCGGGTGCGTCCAAGTGGGTTGGGCTAATGTTTGATTCACGCGGTTCCACTTGCACCTTTGTTATTATTCACTAATAGTGGTTTGAACAATATTGTGTGATGATATTGATTGGATGAAGTTAGATACAAAAAAACTTAAATATTCTATAGATGACTAAAGTAAGACAAAACTATATAATTAATGACTAAAAATAATTTTTAAATTTTTAGGGACTAAAATCGAAGAATGAAAAGTTTATAACGACTAAAATCGAAAAGTAAAACCCTTATAGGAAAAAAAATCCAAATTTTTAAATTTTATAAGAATTAAAAATGTCACAGAAAACATTGTGTCATGTGACACCATATGTGGTGCCATGTGGCACATTAATATGGTTGACATGCAATGCCTCCATCTAATGACACGTTGCACAACATAGGGTTACCATAAGGTTGTGTGCTGACATGGATTATTATTTGACATACCAACGCTTAATAGATTCAATTTAACATTGGGACTAAAAATGTTGACAGAAAATTAATGAGGGACCAAAGCTTGTAAAAATGTTAAGACAGACTAAAGATGGGAATTTGAAGTAATTGAGGGATTAAAAATTTATTTAACCCTAAAATTAAAATATCTCACATAGACTAGGAAAAAAAGATCTCACCAACAAGTGCATGCACATGTAAACACACATAATTATTTAATTAGAATATTGAATATATATACAAGAAAAAGTACCACATGCACACATACATTGGTAACTATTAATTTAATTATTAAAAGTTATAGTCTTAAATCTATCTTAATTTAATTACCACATGCATATATATTGAATGATATTTTGTGTTGTTTGGTGATTCAATTAGTAGTGTAGATTTGTACATATTTAATGACTTATCTTTGTCATGTTGGATGATTATATTTGTAATGTTTATTTATGTCTTAAGTTTCAACAAATCAATGTTATGTTTGATTGTTTTTAATATTACATTATATCTTAAATTCTTGTGAAAATGATGATTTGGTGGGTAGTGTAGGGGAGTGGAATGGTGAAACATGGCATTGGAGGTTGAGATGGAGGAGACAATGGTTCATTTGGGAGTTACCATTGGTGGAGGAATTTGCGGGGGATATAGAAAGGATTAATTTGAAGTACAATGTGAATGATAAGATATTATGGAAAAGTAGTTCAGGAGCGTTATACTCAGATAAAATTACATGAGTATGCTTTCCATAACCTCAACCTTGTTGAAAACCTTTTATATAAAGATCTTTGGAATTTATTTATCCCAAAAAAGATTGTCATTTTTTTGTGTGGAGGCTATCAGTTAACCAATTACCAACCACTAATACTACCGATTTTATACCTATAAAAGCTATTTTGTTAACTATTGCCTGTAGAACTATGAAAAGAGGAAGAAGTCGAGTTACCAAATAATTTTAATTCAAATATTTTTTACTCATCTATTTCACATCAACTGAACAATCTTTACTTTCCACTTTTTTCTACTCTATATTTATTTCTTTTATTCGTTTTCTTTCTTGATTCTTTTATTCATTTTTTTTACACAATCAAACACAATGTTATTTGTATATAAAAAAAAAAATATGTTAGTTACTAGATAAGTTGCTATCTGCAATTTTCAATCCCCATGCCCAAGTGATCTTGTTTTATAGTAAGATTAATTTATAATTTACATAAGTATTATTCCCTCTCTGTGCAGTTTTAACATTTAAAAATTATACCAAATTAACTTATGTTCTCATAATTCAGTGAGATACTCAAACATTTTATTTTAATATTGTTTTCTTTAATAAATATTATTTTCTTGAAAGACTTAATAATGTATTTATTAAAATTAAAAGAAAGAATAAGAATATTTTAATAAAATTGTCACTTAATAAATATTATTTCTTTTGGAATGTTTGCTTTCTTAATTTGAGTGAAAAAACCTTAAATATCAGTTACTTTGTAGTGGATGGATTATATAATAACTTGATAATACCCTTACAAGTGATATATATTGGAACCGTGCAATAAAATATATTTAATTCTCTCTCTCTCTCTCTCTATATATATATATATATAATAGTTTTTTCTTCTTCTTCTCAATATATGTAATAGCTAGAATAACTGCATGTAGTACTCAGACTTACTTATCCATTGTCTAAAGAATGAAATTGATCTTTTGAGTGTCTTCAATATTATATAAGTGAGCTTATCATAATAATGAACAAAGACACGATGCCCTTATCAACCCAATTTCCTACAAATGACTCTGTCATTTTCTAATTGCCAATCCAACCTTCTTTAATTTATTCATGACTCAAAAAAGCAACAAAATTTGAGTTGTTTCAACATTTTGAAGTGATAGTGAAGAATAGCAAACAACTAAACTCCCACACCCCACCCAAATTTGAGAACATAATTTTGTTATTTCTTTATTATGTATTCTTTAAATACTTATAATTGTTAGTTTTTGTTAAAAATAATAGTTATATTGTTGTCAGTTACAATTTGACACATTTCTCTTATCTTTATTAAAAAATAGATTTTAACAAATAATTATATACTATATAATGCCATGATTTTAATATAAAAAAAGAACAAGTCTTCTTTTAAAAGACCAAAAAATATTTTAGTTTTAGATCCGACAAGATATCAAGATCCACAAACATGGTATGTAAAATATGCCTTTTCCAAAAAAATTAACCGGAACAAATGCAATGACAGTTCCCACCCCTCAAATCGGCAGAGTGTCGCGATCATGGAGTTCCACGACATGTGGTCTCGCTTGGAAATTTTATCAAACACTTGGCGTGCAGAGATCCCTGCATTTTTCGTACATGTTGACAAAGGAGTTGGCCATGACGATGAGGACAGAGGCGTGTGGATTTGTTTTCCCAACCTAAGGTCGTGGACGACGGCGAAAACCTTGAGCACTACAGGGAAGGGATGAAGCACCCATGGTGCAGACCATAGTCGCTTCTCTTTCGCCAAGTGAGGGACTGAGGTCGTGGACGACGGCGACCTTGAGGGCTGCGGGGAAGGGATGAAGCACCCACAATGCAAGACCATTGTCACTTCTCTTTTGCGAAGTAAGGGACTGAGTAAGGGAGTGATACACGCTGAAGGGTTTTGTGTGTGCGCCGTGATGTCGAGTGAGTGAGGCGTGAGGAGTGATGAGTGCGCTTGCTTTTAGGTTTTGTAAATATACTAAAAAATAAATTATAATTAAGTTTATTCCTGAAGTTACCCACATACTATTTTCGTTTTCGTTCGAAAATATTTCGTGGGAAATAAACGTTATTTTTGTAGTGAAAAGACTAGAAGAGTAAGACATGATCTGGTGAGGTCCTATTCTCACTTCTAGTCTCTCTTTCCCAAAGTATTGCTTTCTATGTGTGCCTATATGATAACTTGAACAAAATCAAGGAACCAAAATAATACAAACCAATCCACAAAGGAAATTGAAATATATTTATGGACTAATAATAGAATGTCATTCAATTATAAATTATAATATATGATAAGTTTATTAATTTTTATAATATTACCATAAAAGTTATATTAAATATAGTTTTCTAAAAGGAAAAAAATAATAAAATAATACATACACTAATAATATACAATCATCCCATCACAAGTTATAATGTATAATAAATTAATTATTTTTATAAAAATTGCCATAAAAAGTTATGTTAAACATATTTCTAAAAAGAAAAAAAAATCAAAGAATAATAATACATATACTAACAATATACTGTCGTTTAATGAGAAAAAACAATATGTGATAAGTTTAGTGATTTTTGTAATAACTATAAAAACCTAATGATAAATATATTTTTTAATAAGAAAAACCAGAATAAGTAATACATCCCTTAACAATATGTTAATATTTAATCACAAATTATAATGTATAGTAAGTTTTTCAAATTTTTTATCAACTATCTTAAAAGGTATATTAAATATAATTTCTAAAAAAGGAAAAAAATAATGATACATGCACTAATAATATATTGTCATTCAATCACAAATTACAATATATAATAAATTTGTTAATTTTTATAATATCCATCTTAAAACTTTTACTAACTATAATTTCTAAAAATAAAATAATAAATAATACATTACTAATATTATATTGGCATTCAGTCACAATAATACAAATCATTCAATTAAAAATTATAATAATTTATTAATTTATAATAACTATATTGAAATATACTAAATATATATAATTTCTAAAAATAAAAAATAAAAGAATAAATAACACATGCATTAATAATATACTAATTAATCACAAATTATAATATATGATAAATTTATTTCTTTTGAACTTTTCTTAATTTTTATAATTATCTTTTATAAGATAAAGTAAGAAATTTTTGATGCACTCATTTTTGTAAAAAATAAGGGCAGTTTAGACAATTTCTTTCACTAGTTGTTATATTTTTCATTCATTTAATAAATCATATTCATTCATGACACACTTAATAGAAAGTTAATGACTTTTAATGCTATTACTAATAAATATTTATTTTTATGTATTCATTAATTGATTATTATAATTCATTTCTTATATGAATTTTCTTTATATAATTAATTCAAATTGTTACAACTTAACACATACATATAATAAAATGAATTCAATTAGAAATTATATTTTAACAAAAAATTAAAATATATATATTTTACCCAATCAAAAACAGTACATTTAAATAATTAAATCTTCGTAAGGATATAAAATTTTTAAAGAAATATTTTTTTAACTTCCATCAGTAATTATATAATCAATTGAAATTTTACTTTACACACACATATCATAAAAAAAAATCAATTAGAAATTTTAAATTTTAACTAAAAAATAAAATATATATTATACCCAATTAAAAATAGTGTATTTAAATCATTATTTTTCCGTAAAAAATAAGGGTAGTATAGACAATTTCTTTTTGCTAGTTGTTTTATTCTCCATTCATTTAATGAATCATATTTTTATTTTTGGTGAAAACTTAATGAATCATATTAATTCGTGACACTTTACAAAAAGTGAGTTTTAAATGTATATTTATTGTTATGTATTGAGAGAAAATTAATGATTTTTAATGGTGTTATTGATAAATGTTTACTTTTTTGTATTCATTAATGGGTTATTATACATTCATTTATTACATGATATAAAATAATATTGTTTATATAATAAATGAAATTGTTACTTCTAAACACACATATATTAAAAAAAATCAATTAAAAATTATAATTATTTAAACTAAAAAATAAAATAAATATTTTACTCAATTAAAAATACTACATTTAAACCATTAAATGTTTATAAGTATATAAAATATCTAAAGATTTTTTTTTTACTTCGATCAATAGTATTTAATTACAAAATACATTTTAAAATATGTAAAAAATATAAATTATAATTTATATAATTATTATAATCTACGTCCAAGATAAAACTTGTGTGCATCGAACATATCCAAAAACGAATTATGTTAAAAGTCTTCTAAATATAATTTCAATGAATTAACAATAGAATTTTTTAATACCAATAATAATACATACTACTACTTATTTAATTCTGAGGTAAAACAATAAAAGTAAGAAAAAAAAAGAAGTGGTTGAAACTTGAAAGAGTGAAAGATCCAACGAAAACCGAACAACCCAGCTAAGAAGACAATGGACAAAAGGGTTGGGTGTCTGTTATTAGAGCACCTTTAGTACTGGATCTTAGAGAGAAATCTTGAGTTGAAGATCTATACTTTTCAAGATCTACCATTAAAGGGGAGATGAGGATCTCCACGTGGAGACCTGGGTCTTCCACAAGAACCCTCAAGATCCACACATTTTCCAAAAAAAAAAAATACATTTTTATTCTAACAGACCACAAAATGGGCGGGATCAACAACCCACAATCCAACAAAAACGGAGAAAAAAAAAAGAAACTGATGATACCTGAGGGAAACAGAGGAGGGGGAGGCTTGGACTGTAGAGGAGGCACCGTAAGAAGGAGGGAGAAGAAGAGAAAAAAAAAAGGGAGCACGGAGGTAGCGGAAAAAGAAAGAAAAGGGGGGAAGAAGAAAGAAAAAAAGGGAGAGAGAAGAAAGAAAGAAAAATGCAGGGGGAAGGGGGAAGAACGGGTGGAGAT
>PYAF01003110.1:217370-236489 GCA_007407185.1 Glycine tomentella
AAGACACATCTACAATGTCTGAAACTCAACTCCAAGACCATCAAGCCTTTTGTAAGATAATTAGGCGTAAACTAGGAATTTAGTATTAAAGTACTTGTATTTTATTTTGTTGTTATTGTCTTTTAGTTTGTTGTAATTGTCTTTTAATTTGATTTAAGTAATAAAGTAACCATTACAAAACTAGCCATCATAAAACTAGTCATTACAAAACTAGCCGTTACGAAACTAGCCGTTATAAAACTAGTCGTTACAAAACTAGCAGTTACGAAACTAGCCGTTATAAAACTAGCCGTTACGAAACTAGCCGTT
This sequence comes from Glycine tomentella, assembly GCA_007407185.1. Lineage (NCBI taxonomy): Eukaryota > Viridiplantae > Streptophyta > Magnoliopsida > Fabales > Fabaceae > Glycine > Glycine tomentella. The sequence goes on from PYAF01003110.1 coordinate 217,680, forward strand.
ACAAAACTAGCCGTTATAAAACTAGCCGTTACGAAACTAGCCGTTATAAAAGTAGTCGTTACGAAACTAGCCGTTATAAAACTAGCCGTTATACTAGCCGTTTTGGTTTGCTATATATTTGTTCAATTCTCATTCATTGTTGCACATCTCCTACAATCATTCATATAATGGATCGAAATAATGAGTTTGATAGAGTTTGGAAAGAAACTGTTTATCAAACACTTTACGAAGATAGTGATGAACAAATATTGAGCTATCTACGTGAGATGAAACATCAAGGAGGCAACAACAATCAACGTCGAAGGCATAGAAGAGTCATTAATCGCAATCGTGAAGATGGACATCTACGATTGATGAATGACTACTTCTCAGAAAATTCAGTTTACACAGAGACTCAATTCCGACGTAGGTTCCGAATGCGGCGACAATTGTTCAACCGAATTGTGAATGCTCTTAGTAACCACGATGAGTATTTCCAATTGAGACCTGATGCTGTTGGTAGAATGGGTCTCTCGCCGTTGCAGAAGTGTATTGCAGCTATCCGTATATTGGCATACGGATCACCTGCTGATTGTGTTGATGAGTACATTAGAATTGGCGAATGCACCGCAACTCAATGCTTACAAAAATTTGTAAGGGGTGTCATTGAGATATTTGGAGAAGAGTACTTGAGAAGGCCCAACAACAATGACATAAACCGCCTTCTACAAATTGGAGCTGCACAAGGGTTTCCAGGTATGTTATGTTCTATTGATTGCATGCATTGGGAGTGGAAAAATTGTCCAGTTGCATGGCAGGGTCAATTTCATAGAGGTGATCATTGCAAACCCACAATAATACTTGAAGCAGTTGCTTCACAAGACTTGTGGATTTGACATGCATTTTTTGGAGTTGCGGGTTCAAACAATGACATTAATGTGTTAAATCAATCGCCTGTGTTTGATGAGGTTTTGCAAGGTCGAGCTCCTCCAGTACAATTTTCAATTTTCAATTTTCAATTAATAGGGTACTATCTTGCAGATGGTATTTATCCTAATTAGGCCACATTTGTGAATATCATACCAATGCCACAAGGTCCGAAAAGGAAATTATTTTCAAAATGTCAAGAAGCAGTGAGAAAGGATGTTGAACGAGCATTTGGTGTGCTCAAATCTCGATTCGCAATTATATGCGGTCCATCGCGTTCCTGGAACATAGATACAATGAAGGATATAATGTTGGCATGCATTATATTGCATAACATGATTGTCGAAGACGAACGAGATACATTTGGTGGTAATGTCGATGTTGATTATGATCACGTAGATAATGACATTTCAAATGTTGAAGTATCTCGTGGTGTTCCTCCTGACTTTGTTACATACTTGCAAACAAGACGTGTTATGCATACAAGAGAAATTCATCAACAACTTCAAGCCGACTTGGTAGAGCATATTTGGGAACATTTCGGTCACAAAAATGATGAAAATTGATATTTCTTTAAAATTAATGTCTTGCATTTTTTTATTATCAATTTCATGTATTTTTCACTTATTTAACATTTAGTTATAAATAAAAATTATTTAAATTTTGTCATTTCTTAATATTAATATATTTTTTTCTATACATTACTAATTAAAATTTATTATTTAATTAAATTAATTTAATTTAATCAAAATTAAAAAATTTAGTGGGACCCATTAAAGGTACTCTAAGATCTCAATTTGAGATCTACCACTAAAACAAAAAATGTTACAAATCTTAAAAGATCTTCCATCTTACATAACAAAGTAAGATCCATCATAAAGTAATTTAAGATCTCAAATTTGGATCTCCAATTAAATGTGCTATTATTATCCTCAAAGTGATGGTGGCAGTAAAAGGTTGGGATTTGCTTTCAGGGCCCACATCTATGACTCAAGAGCCAGACGTGGCAGTTTTCTGTTCCATGCTGAACTCAACACAAGGACTTTAGAAGAAGTGGAAAACCAGGAACAGAAAAACGGAAAACCCGAGCAAAGAGAGAAAGAAACTGCTCTGGGTCTCTGTCTCTGTCTCTGATTGATTTGATTCCTTCAATTTCTCTTTGGGGTTATTACAAGAGAAAAAAAAAAAAAAAAGAAAACCCAAAATTCCAAGTAAGAAAATTACTAGCAAAGGTTGAAAGTTGAAACTCATTTTTTTACATATCATGAGAGTAGTCCATCTTTTCTGCCTTATAAAAGGGTGTGAGGAATGAATGGTTTCATTTGAAAAACACACACTTCTCTTCATTCACGTGCCTCTCCTTTTCCTTCTCTTGTTCTCTTCTCTTAACGTTCCTTTTCTCTTCTCTCCTCTGTTTGTTTCCCGAGAAAAACGTAATTTTTTCTCATTTGGAGGAGGCCTTTTTCAGGCGGTGTTTGGTGTAGTTTTGTGGGTTGTCTCTATATAAAGAAACCTCACACTCACTTTTGATCCAAAGTAGTGATTTTGATACAAAAGTTTTAAGTTTTAGAGAAGAATGGAAGGGAATAAGCAAAAGGGTACTTCTTCTTCATTCACCTCTGAGCTCTTTGGGTCCAAAGAGTCCCGTCCCTCTTCTTCTGGGATTTTTGGCTCCATTTTTTCTCCTCCATCGTCTAAGGTGTGTGTGTGTGTGTTTAATTTCAACACCTTGTTCTGTTTTGATTCTTTTGCTTTTTGCTGTTGCTCAAAATCAATCCCTTTGTTTTTGTTTTTTCTGCATTTCATGGTGAAGTTGATGATTGGTGTCTGTTATGTGTTTGGTTTTGTTGTGTTAAAAGTCTGAGTTTTCTTTTAGGCCATGTTTTTCACGAAATATATATATATATATATATATATATACATATATATATATATATATATATTCATTTTTGCAATTCAGTTTTAACTTGAGGTCAAATCTGACAATCAATGATCATTGCCACCTGAATGATTGAATTTTGCTATCTGTTGAAGTATTTGTCTGAATCATTAGTTTTTAATTGAATTTGAATTATATACCATGTGGCCCATGTGACATGTCCATGTTCATTGCATATCTGAGTCATGCTGAAACGGTTCTGAGATTTTTTTTTTGGATTCGTTTGGTTCAATTTTAGGTGTTAGGGAGAGAGTCTCTGCGCTCTGAATTGAGTGGCAAAATTGCCAATGAAACCTGGAGCTCCAAAATTTGTATTCAAGGTATGATACTCGGTTTCAGCCCTTGGTGTTTACGTATTTGGCCACTATCTATAATTTTTGATAACTTTTTAAAATGCAATTTTGATAAAAAATCACATAATGGCATATTTCCTATTGGCGCTATTTTCCATTTTTTTTTTACTTTCCTTGTGTCTGAATTATCCTGCACCCTGAGTAAGTAGAAAAGATTATGAAAATATCTATTTGAAGATTTTATCATTGAGTTTAGTTCCATTGAATTTAGCTGGTCGAATTTTGCATAATGGAATGATATCTCCTGTGTATATATCCATATCTATAGGACCGAATTTTTAGTAGTTTTAGATAGTGTTTCTTTTCAAAATTTCCCCCCTTTTTTTTCTTAGTTTCCATGCCTTATCCCTTCCAATCAATGCAGATAACTTCTCCAAGGGCAATGGTAGCGAGACTCAGAATGCTGTGAACAAGGATATGAGTTCCATCTATCAGGATCAAAGAGTCCAACCATGTCACCTTAGTTCATCAATCTATTATGGTGGCCAGGACATCTATTCTAGTCCTCAGAGTACACAGAATGAGGGATTCAACTCTATGGTAAGTGGCAATGCATTTGTTATTTTTGTTTTTATACTAGAGGAGCGGCGAGCCTTGGCATGACACTAAGGTTGCTGCCTCATGACCTCTAGATCACAGGTTGAATGATATTCCTATTTTGTTTGGTTGATAATTATTTTCTAGTATGAAGAATGTCTAACATAATTTTTTTTTGTTTAGCAGCACAAGAATGTTGATGGAGAAGATGATTCAGAATTTGCTTCAAGAGGAAACTGGTGGCAAGGCATGTTATGACATATATTCTTGTCTAATAGATTTGTGGTCTAAAAGTTTACATATGCATTGTACTTGTCTGTCACAAAGTTCTCATTCTTCTGCTGTCTGTTAACTTTCTATCCACAGGGGGTCTCTATTATTAAGATCACTCTTGTCAAGGCATGTGCTTCTCAAGGTATATATGATCTTCTCAAAACTTTATAGTCAAATGACATTCTTAGATATCCTTTAGTGTTTCCTTCTTTTTTAAACATAGATTGAAAAGTAACAAGTCTTAGAAAACGAAGAGGGTTGTTCTGAAGGGTTCAGGATCTTACGATTCTTATCTATTTCTGAATTGATTCATATAATTATGTATACATTTGATGTTGATTCTAAAACTCTAGTCATATTTCCTGTTCTAGCATTGTTTATTAATCAAATGAATGGATATTGCAGGTACATAGCTAGATAGTTTAGCAGTATAGTCCATCTTTTGTTATATGGAAGAACTATACAGTAATCAGAAGGGTTGTGGACAGCAAGTTACTTTCTCTGGCTTTGACAGAATCATGATATGATGAATCTATAATAGTTTGCGTTTCTTTTTTATTTTATTGTAAAGGATATTATCCTCACCTTATTGCAAAAGTTATATAGGAATTCTATGCATTATCAGCTACTCTTGTGTGGCTGAACCTTTGCAATTATTTACTTTAATGGAAGAAACTCACTTTACTTGTTTCACCTCTATCTTAGTACTTCAGCTATGCAATTATTCACTTTAATGGAAGAAATTATCTTTACTTGTTCCACCTCTATTTTAGTACTTCAGCTATGATTACAGATAAATATGTCTATAACCATTGATCTTATTATCATGTTTGGATTAGATTACTTCCTAAGATTATCATGTCATTAATAGAAAATAACTATTAATTTAAGTATTTTGTTAATTTATATTAATCATGGATAAATCTTTTTGATAATAAACAAGATTTTTGAGTTTATAATTAAAAGCTAACAGCTTACTTTTTAGCTATTTTTTATTTTTCTATTTAATTTCTGATAACTTATCTTAAATATAAAACCAACTATAACTTTATATCCCCTTTTGAACTTTTACTATAAAAAACAGTCTATAACAACCAAAGTCTAAACAAAATAAATCATGTCAAAATGACTTTTCACCTAACATATTCTGATAAGATACTTATATTTCATATAATCAAATATTGAAAGAACCTTTTCTCTTAAAGCTAACCAAAAACCGGTTACACTTACCTTAATTGGAGAATATGTGGTAGAGTTCTCCTCTTCCTCATTTGTATGGTTTGACATTGATCAAAAATTCGAGCGCCTAAGTAGCCTTTTTAATTATCTACCAACCACGCACACATGGTTCTATCACCACGTCTTTCTCTTTTCAAGAAGATTTTTAGAAGGCTTCATGGTCTTGTTAGAAGCATAATTCACATCTTTTTCTAAATTTTTCTCTATAAAATCAATGAGGTTGAAACATAGTTACCAAGTACAATTGCTTGTGATTTATGCATGTATAGTTTTTTGAGTAGGTTTCTGCTAACACTTCCACCATGTCATTGGTGTCTTACTCAATACTACTAGAAGTTTATTCTCATTCCACAAAAAACACTACATGATTTGTTTTCTGTACATTATTGTTACAAGACTTTCTTTTATGCATGTGTAGTAATTCTTTTAGTAGGTTTTTGCTGAGAATTCTAACATGTCATGTCTTGTTCGATAATATTAATAGTGTCTCTTGTCTTACAATTATTTTTCAGAAGAAAAACTACATGATTTGTTGTCTTCACATTATTGCTAAAGTAACTAGATACTCGGAGCACCTTTTGGAGAGAACTTGATAACTTCTAAGTTGAAACTTGTTCACTCACCAATGATCTACATATCTTTTTTTTTGTGACAAACAAAACCATATGCTAGTACTATTGATTCTTGGTCATTATTATTGCTGCAGAGTGATGTGAGTAGATATGTTAACCGTACTTGGAACAATAAAAAATTATTCCTTAAAGAGGCATGTTAGTTGCACATCGAATTAAAGCACCTCACATAATAACTGACAACTAACATATATCTCATCACATAATAATCGAATCATCTCATCTCCACACACACATCTTTTCACTTCCCCCCTTTCCCTCTCATCCATCAATTTTAAACGCCTCTCACATGCGCTGATCAAAACTTGCATGCACGAATCATTCAAAGAAAACAACAACAATGAGAAATTTAACCATAGACAGGTTCGTGAACCATCTTGAAAGAAAGTCAACAAGACACTGTCATGCACTGCTAAAAGCTATAACTTTTTCTTTTATCTGGAAGCAAGTTATTCTCGTAAGTTATAGTCGAAAGTCATAAAACTAACCCTCGAGCTGTAGAGATTATCGAAGTGAGTTTTGTCTTTCTCAACCAAATCTTCTAACTCTTCTCTATACACGGCTAGAGAATCGAATCTCTATCAGCATTCTTAAAGAATTTTACCATCTACCAATTATGTTGAACTTTGTTGGTCGCTAAAAACTATAACCACATTCAAAGATTGTGGCCCCAGCAAGCATAATAATACACAAACCTGTCCAGCACTAAGTTAACCAATTAGTCTATTCACCTTTTTTATCTTAGCTCAAAGAAAAAAAAAATAAAGACTTCGAGTCTCAGCATATTTCCCATTCAAAATCTGTCCCGTCACACCCTCACCTATCCTTATCCTTATCCATCAATTAACGTTGGGACAAACAAGGCCTCTTCAGTACCCCTTTGGGATCTTTGCTGCTTTGTCTGCTCTCTTTTGTTTTTTTTTCTTCCTTTTTGCTGTGACTTGTGTCTGGTAGTTGAAGATTTTATCTCCTTTTTTTAATCCATAATGTTATTGGTTCTTGAAAAAGTGTCAAACATAGCACCACTACATTTAGCTGGCTTAGTTCACTATCTTACACATCTTAGGACTATGTCTGCCATGTTTCACTATCCCATTTGGCTTCTTTAGTGTGAGAAAGTAATGGTGTATTTATACTTGAGTTTAAAGTGAATTAATTCACTACCGAACACGTTAATATATTGGTGTAAAATTATTTTAGCTTAATAAATAGTCTTAAATTCAAATCTTAGATATATAATTGTCTTATATATTCGGAGAAAAACTTTATTGTCTATAATGATACTATTTTACTCAACCAGAATGACTTTCTATAAAAGATACTCCAAATCTATACTAAAAAAAGTGGATTATACAGTGCTTTAGTTATGATTAAGGATATATATATATAGAGAGAGACAGAGAGATTTATTTTTTATTTTACATGTTCTATCTTTAATTTTAGATGAGTCAATAGCATCGGAATAAAAAAAACAGAGAAAAGGTAGATGTTTATATATTAAATAGGAATAGAAACATTAAACATTAAAATTGCTAGTTTTATTCAGGAAGGACACCAGATAGCTACTAGCCATTATTGATCAAATTGTTTCAAGGACAATAAAACATAGTTGTGTAGTCACAGTTGTAGCCAACAGCTTTTGTGCCTTCACGCCCAAATCCCTCCTTGTTCTCAGTACAATCTTAAGGAAGAGTGTAAGCTGCAAATATCAGCAATTTTTATGAGTATATCAAGAAAAGGGCTATAGGAAAATAGCATTTATAACCTTTCTAAAGTAAAGACATGAGAAAGTTGTACTTAATATTAATTTGAATTAAACTATTTTTTCTCAGCATGAATCAAGGTTTTTAGAATGTTTATGAACATAATGATCACATCGGCTATAATTGTCTGTAATTTCTCACAATATAAAAAAACACGATAAAATCGTAATCACAACCACAATTTAAAACCTTTATAAACAGCTTTAAATTAATGATAGACTTATATATCCATACTTTTTTTACTTTACATGTCTATTTGGTTTAGAGAAGTCAAATCCCAAAAAAAAAAACGAGATATAAGTGAGTAGAAAATAAAATAGGTTTAAATATTATTTTTGTCAATGCAATGTATCGCTTTTTCATTTTCGTTTTTGCAATTTTTTGATTTTAGTTCTTGTAAAATGTTTTTGGTTTGTTTTTCATCCTTCAAACATTTTAGATAGACTTTTTTGAACTGTTCAAATAACTTTCTTTTTATTATTAAAAGTGTTATCTAAAGGGATGAAAAATAAAATAAACACATTTTGCAAGTACCAAAGTAAAGTTTTTTTCAGGTACAAAAATGAAAAAAACTATAAATTGCAAGAATGTAGAATGTATTTAAACCAATAAAATATACTTACGTCCACACTTGTAACCAACAGGGCGATTAGCAAGGTTGCAGCGTTTTGGGATGGTTATGGCAACCTTAGGATCAGCTCCAGACATTTTTGCTGTGTTGGATATCATAACAGCACATAGACAACTAGGGTTCTTGCCAAGTTTCTCGATCTGAGCACAGCAATTCTTAGTAACTTTAACATTTTTATCTTTTGCGGCAGAGACACAAGGAATAAGCTTTATTGCTTCAGTATCTGGAGAAGTAGACCTCCCACATTCCCCTGCACCATCCACTCTATGAATATCTGAAATGCTCACAAAAATTAAAAGGCCAAGAATGCAAAAAACCTTAGTGTAAGCCTCCATTTTTTTTTCTCAATCAGTGTGACAAACACCCCTGCTTCTGATGGCATTTTATAGCCCAAAATGCACCAAAAAAGTGCTTGGTCTAGTCACCCATTGGATTAACGGAGCTGGCACTAGGACAATAGGTGAATTTCTTATTGCACCACTTTGGTATAAAATTAAAAACTGTTTTGATGAAATATGGACCCATCAAGTTTCCTTTTCTTGTTTAATCAAGGTAGGTGGTGTATTTTTCTAAAAAATCCCATTTTGTTGTTTATGCTTCTAGATGTTGTCATTACTCACATTCTATAAGATAGAGCATGGTATCTTGTCACCTCTTTATCATTTCCACTTTTTAGGAAAACTGAAATTACGGGTCATCTAAAGTTCAAATATTTCAAATTTTGTTCATATATGTATTTCAGTAGACCGAATTGATGTTTGTATACGCATTATTATTTCTATTATTATAGGCTAAAATACAAGTTTTTGTTCTATTATCTTATTTTTCCTTTTAATTTGGTCTCTCAAGTTTAAAGTTTAGTTTTGGTCCTATTTCTATTAGACCAACTTGGTCCTTTCATCAATATTTTGCAGCCTTCATTTTGGTTGACGTGACAAATGTTCATCACATGTGTCATTTCTGATAGTTTGTTACATGTCACTAAATTATCTAAGATAACTTGATAAATTAAGGAAATGATTAGTTTGTTCTAACATAGCATTTTATCAAATTTAAACTTTTTAAACTTACTGTCCAACCGAAACTAAACATCTATTTTAATCATTATTATATATATTAACTTAAAAAGATTGAATTCAAAACAGATGAATAAGACTAAAAGTTTAATGGCTTTGAAGTGTATGATTTAGTTAAGGTATATGTAAATACGCCACCATTATCCATTTTAACATATGTTAACTATTAATGTAATTAATTATTGTATTCTTGGTACTGAATACTGTAAATCCAATGCTGGTTTGTCAACCGTGAAATGTAAGTTCAACACTAATTCAACCAAGTGTGAACATCACTACACATATCTTTACTTCAAGTGCGTGTGGGCTATTTATAATTCAACGGGGGTAGTGGGACCAATATAGAATTCAATACATCATTAACAATTAACATCTACTTGATGATCAATAACCATAATTAGCATTGCATCAATATTTTATTTACATGGTATGCAGTAGTTTATGGAAGAAATTAATATTCATTATCTTTAAAAAACGCCAGTACTTTGGTCTCAATAACACTAGCACACACTTCTTTGATGCTCAACTGGATAAGCTAGATTTATGATATATTGACAGCTAATGCTATTCATCCATTTAGTTCTATAACACGTGCGCACACACATTTCAACCGCTAGTAAATAAGTTTTAACACGCACACTAGTGATAGACAATTAGACATGCCTTTGGCCAAAGCAAATTCATTAGTTTTACATAAGGTTTTGAAAATATATTTCCATTTTTTATTTTGCATATTCACATTGATTCAAGAAGTAATAGCACATAGATGATAGAAACCTAACTAGAAGCACCTCAACAATAATTTTTTTTTTACATGTGACACTCAATTTTAATTTGACTTTTACATAAAAAAAAAGAAGAAAGTTTTCAATTCAGCTTCTATCCATTCTCCCCTTTGGTCCTTTTATGTGATGGTAGGGACATAATCCAGAATAGCTTTATAAATGGAGACTCATTTGAAAAGTGAAAAACACTTGTCATATAATATAGAGGGCAATGGAATATCATATTTAAGGACCAAAAGTTTGTTAAAAACCTAAATAATGTTCTCTAAATCTGTAATCCTTCTATTAAGATTTTAAAACTATGAACTGCAATACATGATGAAGCCACAACATCTAAATAGGAGTGACTACTGTTGCTACCTCAACACTCTGTGATTGCAAACCAAATCACAGTCTCGACTTAAAACCATGTCTTCTACATATTCGATATGTCTACAAAGATTGAAAATATAATTGACAAAATGTTTAATTGAAATACACTAATAATGTAAATAATTTGTTTATTGTCAACCAAATATGAATCATCATATTATGAAAAATTATTAAACATTAAGTAGTTATTTCAAAATTCATATTTGGAAAGTTATCTAAATTAGCTGACAATATAAAAATTGTTACATCGATAATGTATCAAAATTAAACTTTGATGAAAGATTTGTACATTAAAATCCTTCACTCTAGCCATGCCCTGTCCAGCACATTGAGCTTAACATCTTCTGTGCAATCACTGGACTCCATATTTGTTTCATCAAATGTTCTAAATGGAACTTCATCAAATGTTTTCAAAGTTGGAACAAACTTCTCTTTCCTCTCAATGCCACCAAAATGAGTCAAAATTTTGCTAACTCCTACCCCTCTTTGGGGAAGGTTGCCACTGTTGATGAATGGTGATTTTGATCCCTTTGCAGGATTAATACATTGTGCCGGAGAAAAGCTTGGTGTGCCAAAAGATGACTTATATGATGGAGGAGGAGTGCTTTGGCCAGACATTGAGTGTGGAACTGAAATGGTCTTGTGAGCAATTACACCAACTCTTGGGAGAGGTGAGATTGGATCAGAGTGCTTTGTCAAGTCATCAACATAGAGCACATCATCAATGCGTGCTACAATGTTTGATGCCAAACTCTCTAGTACTCTTGAATAGCTCTCCAAAATGGATTTGCCAACATCCTAGTAAAAAGATACAACAATTTTGAAGAGTTGAGATCAAAATTTTCAACAACCAACAAATATAAAGAGGCTAAAGGCATATTTTGGTACTTGAAAATTTGATCTTTTTTATTATAAGTCTTAAAAATTAAGAAATCACACTTTTAATCCCTATTGATTGTTGATCAAGGTTTTAAAAAATGATCCACAACTGCAATTGTGATTACAACTTTAAGGTTTTTTATGTCTCTATAACCACAATCAATTACAACTGTATTAGATGCATTTAGTAAATGTTTTTATTAAATGTAGGGACTAACACAAAACTACCAAAAAACAAAAGTCATGAAAAGGCTTTAAAGTGGAACATTATAAACAATTAGATATGCTAACCTTGTTGCATTGGATTTTGCTCATATCCAAGGCTGTTTGAGGAAGAGCAGGAAAACGCTGCTTCAAGGAGAGTAGAAGGCTTTCTGCTCTTTCTACAAGTGTTTCCATTTTATCTCCCTCAACAATCAGATCCTTGAAGATTTCCCATGATGATCTTGAACTGGATCTTGTAGTGCGACCTGTAGTAGTAGGCCTTGAGTTCATCTTTTTTCGCCAAATATAAATGGAAGCCTCTACTCTGTTGGCAATCTCTATGGCTTGATGTTCAGATGATAGATCAAGGCAAGATAGCAAACACTCAGGAGAAAAATTGTCTGTTGTAATATATCTGTAAATGACATCCCCCAAGCTGGCTCTTGCAGTCTGAAAGAAAAGAAGGATTGGAACACAAGTTTTAATAGGGAGTTTGGAAGAACTAATGCACATTTGGGTTTATGAAAGTAATTTATAAACTCTTTTTAATTTATTTCAATAACAATAAGTTGTATAGTTAAGTCTATCAGAATAACAGCTTATTTCAATAAGTTTCACAAGTAACATTATGATATAAGCACTCACATGATAAGTTTACTAAAAGGTGCTTAATTAAATTGTTTAACCATTGGAATGTCTTAAGGAAGCAGCTTGAGTATATTGGTCTATGTCTTATTGATCTGTATCTTTTGATTTTATCAGATTACAATTCTGTTAGACTCTGAGTCTTTGTACTTTTTTATTCTTTGGGTCACAATTCGTCTCCCTCTAATAAGAGCTTCATCTTTGCTTTTCGAAAAAAAATTTGCTTAGCCAATGCACATATGTCATTAGTATCTCATGATGTTTGAAAAAATAGGGAATGGGCATTCATATTATTTCAAATTAATTTTTTTTGAGCTTATTTCAGTAAGTTTCTCAATTAACATTATGATATAAGCCCTCAGTACATGATAAGTTTATTAAAAAGGTGTTTAACTAAATTGTTTAACCAAATGCACATACGTCATTACTAATTAGTATCGCATGATGTTTGAAAGAATAGGGAATGGACATTCATATTATACCTTTGGAAGAGATTCCAAGTATGTATCAGGGATCTCCATATCAGCTAAAGTAATGCTGTTAATTGTCATTGCAGCTTTTAATATCTGCTTTGTACTATCCCTCTTGTGCATCAACTGCTTTCTGGAATCTTCATGGAGACCAGAAGGAGGGACTTGAGGTACAGGGAGCCACCATTTCTCTTCTAGCCGCTGAAGAGCTTGGCGGAACGAAGATGAACCATCTGCATCTGGGGCCAGAACCCCTTGGTCAACATACCTAAACTCCGGATCAACAAAACTATCCAGAATTTCCTTTGGAAAGAAGAGAAAATGTTTAGTATGTGCTATTTCTTGAAACTGGACTAATGTACACTGAATGATGTAAAATCTTACCAGAAGCATGTTATCTAACTTCCTCAAAGCTGGCAGGTTGACATAAAGATCTGACCTAGGCCTAGTGGTCATGACCTGATTCACATGTGAAAAGAAACAGTATTAAACATCAAGAACTATCTATATGTACTTTATTTGGTATAAAGTTTAATCAATCTAAAAAGAAGAAAGCATGGATATTAGATTGATCTTATTACTTATATATATACTGCAAGAGTCAGACCCTGCAGATATTGCATTGTGCATGCAATGCATGTTCATGATGATGACTATCTTACAGTTAAAGGGTGGAGCACATTTTTAACACATACATGTAAATCTAATCATAAAGACGTCAAAAAAAAAAAATCATGATCGAGTACCTTACTCAGCTAGATGATATCAATTTGCATTTTAAATTTTATGCTTTTGTTTTCAAAACAGATGAATCATCTAGCAAAAATTACTAAAAAGCTTTCAACTTCAATTTGCAATCCTAAAATTTCATGATTATATCTAACTGACATTACAATATTAATCAAATGAATGCCAGACAATTCAGCCATTCACAAACCATAGGGAAAACTGAGGGATTTTTATTTTCTTCTGAAAATCTTGTGCTTCAAATGCCAAATGAAAGTTATCTCAAAAGGGTTGAAGGCCGAAAGGAGCACATATTTATAATTAAACAAAACATGCATCATACAGCTACATAAATGCACATTCAAATTGTTCCTGAAGCTGTACTTGTACCTCAAGTTTGCTTCCATCTGGAAACGTTTGCCATGTAGGCTTCAATTCCACAATATAATCACTGACACTAAGAAGACACTCCATCTCTCGTCGCCACATTGCTTTCTTCTCTAGTGCCAAAGGCTCTAATCTCCAAAGTTGCCCAAAGAGGGTGGCTACAGATTTAGAAAATGTTTTGACAACAATCAGAACATCAGATTCAGGAGCAAGAATTGCAGTAATTAAACATTTTCACTAAATGAAACCTGCATCAAGAAACTGCTTCATGGGTACATACCACATAGATTAGTGATGGCATTGGATATTGTCAAGGCTGCAGGGACTCCATTTCCACTACCTGACATATCTTCTCCAAGTAACAATTTTGCGAACCTTTCCTTCATCAATTCATGCTCTAGCACTGAGAACCAAAATCATATTAGAGAATATACTATGTTGATATTATAAGCCAGGAGCCCCAATTGTAGAAATTAAACATAGATTATGTATATCGCAAGGAGTTGGTCAAGTAGAGCAAATCCAAGTCTCACATGTGACAAGTCACAGGTTTGACTCCTGCTCGTCTCATTTTTTTTTATAAAGATTATGATGTCTAAATGCATTACAATAGGACCTTGACATTCCAACAACGTTGGCACCCCAAGACCTATCAATCATTTCCAGCACACAAAATTTATTATAAAGAGAGAAAAAATAAGAACAATTAACAACATGGGAACTAGGCCAAAAATTATGTTAACCAAAAAGAAAGGCATAGATTATGTACAGAAGCACATTGAATTTGAATACCTGACATTGATAACCCAGATACTTGCTCCTCAAAATTCTCATTACACAAGTCCTTTTTCTCTGCATCTTCACTTCCACGTGGACTTGTACTGTTAGATGCAGACATTTCCTGAAACCTCATTGATGTTGATGAAGATGCATCTTCTGCACTACCTTGACTCTGACCATCAAGTTCTGTCATCTCAGATAAAAGAATTTCAGAGTTGGAACTTCTCTCTCCACCCTTTTTTTTAATCAAATCAGTAAAACTATCATCATTGCAACCACTTTCACATTCTATGCTTCCTTCAACACCTTCACTCTTATAATCAATCAAAGCCGCATCTTCCATTGCTGCCTTCCCTCCTACACAAAACCTGCCGCAGGCTAGAAAACGGTGTTGTTGTTGGTTGTTGTTACCATGCCAACGTGTGAAGTCCTTCTCTTGCAAGACCCTTTTGAAAGTTGTGAAAACTTTGGCGAGGCTGGGACACCTAGAACATCAAAATGAAGAAAAAAAGGGTTGGATTAATGAGGCACAATATTGCTTCATCAGCAATTGATAATTAATGTTAATGTTATTGTTGTTGTTGAGTTTATGCTCCTTGTTGGGTGAAAGAACCTTTCATAAGTTGTCAACAATGTTTGATAGTGAAGGGTAGATAGATACATTGATGGACCATTTTGTGGGCTATGTATGATTGCTTACTTATACTTGAAGAATGAAGGTGAAGCCAATCATGATTATTACTGAAGATTGCTCAAAGCACGTGAATATGAGAGAGACATCAGAGGAAAAAAGAAAGAAAGAAAAAATAAATTGTTGACTTCATTTAATATATAGAACGCTCTCCTTAGACTTCCCATGACAACCTATGTACTAACATTTAGTACTTCTTTTTCTTAGGAAGGAATAATAACATTATATTGATCATTAATTTAATTAGAATGTAACGCAAAATATAAAGTTTTTTTAATCAAATATTTTATTTTTATGGTATCGATTTTAGTAAATAATTACTTTAAAAAATAAAATATAGAGGATGATTCTTAATAATTGATCATATAAAACAAGTATGATGCAAAATTAAACTCTATTTTGTTATACAAAGCTCATGAAGATTGTCATTTTTAATCGAAGAACATAGAATGAAGACACCTTCAATCTAGCTTTAATAAGAATGAAAGTGGTTATGATTAGATTCTTAGATAGTATATTTAGAGTGAAGTTTTGGAAAAGACAATTTTTTTACTTTTTAATTAAGAGAAATGTATAACATTCCTAAATATAAACAAAAGATTAAGATATTAAATTTATGTTAATTAGTTTATAATTTTTTATTTTAGAAACGTTCAAATTAATTATAAAATACATATTCATTAGAAATAAATAAAATAGATTATTTTTTTTCTTTAATCTTAAAAACTATACAGTACTTTCAAACATAACTCACATAATTATTTGAGAAATTCTGTCTTAGGAGTCCTTTTCAAATTTGACCTTACCAATTATTGTTGCACGTCCTTGACGTGTCTCCGCTATGCCTCCGCTCCAGTATGTCAATTCATTTAATAAAGTCACATCCACTATGTTCTAGATTAATGGTTAATTATTTAATGTAGAGACAAAAATTAAGTGAAAAAAGCCATTAGGGTAAGAAATAAAAATTTGTAGTAACGTTTTTATGCTGTAAGAGAATTAAATGGGGGGAGGGGGGGAGAAGGTGTTTTATTTTTCAACTCAATTCTCACCTAAGAATTCAATTACAGGATTTGAAGTTTGTAGTTGTAGGCTCTTATGGGCCACAGTGTTTCACTGTTTTGATGGGAACAAGGGATGTCTTATAAAGGGATGTTTCTGTCTCCTAGTTCCTTACATCACATGGGGAGTTCCAAGAACCAGAAAGACATTTGGCTTTGCCAGAAAAAGAATTTTTCTAAAATTAGGGTTTTAAAGGCATAAATCATCAAATTGTCAAGAGGGTACAATTGGAACTGTGCCTAGGACCAGCTAGTAGTATTATTTTGTTTTTGTTCCTTTGTTTCCCTTTGTATTGTATGGTTTGTCTAGGGATTGAAGTTCTGCTTTTGAGTGTCATGGCAATGTGGCACAGATGACCAATATTTGACCATGGCACAAACGTATCGAGCTACATTATCTTAATATATATATATATATATATATATGCGTTTATTTCAGTTTTAAAAATAATTAAAAGTAAAAAATAGTAATATTTTGAATAGCTTTTAATAGAAATCAATATTTGACCATGGCAGTGGGGCACAAATGACCAATATTTATTTAAGAAAATGCGCGCGTTTATTTCAGTTTTTAAAATAATTACAAGTAAAAAATAGTAAATATTTTGAATAGCTTTTCATAGAAATCAATATTTGATCATGGCAAGTGTGGCACACAAATGACCAATATTTGACCATGGCATAAACGTTATCGAGGTACATTATTTAAAAAAATGCATTTATTTCAGTTTTTAAAATAATTAAAAATAAAAAAATGAAAATAGTAAATATTATGAATAGTTTTTCATAGAAATCAATATTTGACCATGGCATAAACGCTATCGAGCTACATTACTTTCTTAAAAAAAATGCGTTTATTTCAGCTTTTAAAATAATTAAAAGTAAAAAAAAAAATTTAAAAAAAATAGTAAATATTTTGAATAGCTCTTCATAGAAATCAATGTTTGACCATGGCTGTGTGGCACATTTGACCAATAGTTGACCATGGCATAAACGATATCGAGCTACATTATTTTTTTATAAAAAAAAATATGCATCTATTTCAGCTTTTAAAATAATTAAAGTAAATAAAAAATAAAAATAGTAAATATTTTGAATAGCTTTTCAAAGAAATCAATTACCTTTTTTTAAAATAAAAAGAAGAAGAAGAAGCTACTTTTATAATTAAAAACAAGCATACATTAATTTCTATTTTTTTAAAATATCCTTAACAAATAATCAATAAATTATTTTACATCCAAAACACATTTTTTTTTAATATAGATCAAACGAGCAATTTAAAGAAAAAGCGACATAAAAAGACTTGTGTAATTTGTACGAGGTGATAACTTCAACGTTAATGTTGTCACTCTATGAAAATATATTGAACGAAAATCATTTAAACATACATATATAAGCAAGGTCATCATATATTTTTTTGGTAGCCAAACAAAGCAAGGGTACTTTTTTAACTTGAAAAGAAGAAAAAAATGATTTTGAAATCATATTAGAAGTTGCAGTTGAGATCTGATAAAAAAAAAAAAAAACCATAATAAACATAATTTCTGACTTACCTTATACGGCTTTGCCTAGTCTCAACAAAACTGACAAATTGTTTCCCTTCGGTCATAATGCTGGTGGTTACAACAGAATTTGCAGAGCCGAAAAGCTTTCTACCAAAGGCCAACACAACAACTGGGGTTGGTGTGAATTACTAAAAAATTGAGAAACTTGAGAGGGAAAAAGAATCAGAAAAGCTTGAAACTAAGTTTTATTTTTTCATATGCATCATTTAAAGTTTGGTCAAGTAAGTCCTGCTTCAAGTAGTTTCATTTAATAAATTAATAAATATTTATTGTTTCATTTAATAAGTACTGACTTTTTATGTAGATATTTTAAATGAAATGAGTTATTAATTGACGTTTATTTATTACTTCATTTTAAAATAAATATGTTTTTATTCTATTAAATGTGCAAGTTGATTAAAATTTCAATTCAATTAGTAGTTTTAATGATATTAATATTAAAAATAAATATTAATTTGTATATGCTTTTTTAAAAGTTTGAATATCAAAGTGGAATGGAGAGAATCCTCCGAAATTTGCAACGTTATAAATAATATGTATCAATGTCCCTTTATTATCTAATTCAATTATATGTTGATATGTAGTCTTCTAAAAAAGTTAATCAATGCATCAGTTTAATTAATATTTAATAAAAGGAACAACATTGATGTCTATTATTAAGTATTAACAATATTACAAATTTAAGAGGGTTTTTCCTCCACTCCACTTTGATATTCAATTTTTTTTTTAAAATGTAAAAAGTAGCATTTATTTTTAATATTAATATGTTTAAAATTACTAATTGAATTGATCTTTTAGTCAACTTAAATATTTAATAAAATAAAATAAAATAAATATTTTTAAAATGAAGTAATAAAAAAAACATCAATTAATAACTCTCTTCGTTTAAAACATTA
>PYAF01003110.1:245292-262285 GCA_007407185.1 Glycine tomentella
CCTAAACACAACCTAACCATGCCCAGCAAACCCTAATCCCTTAACCACAAACTATCGTCACATGACCGTACCCTAAACACAACCTAACCATGCCCAGCAAACCCTAATCCCTCAAACGCGAACAGAATCACCACTCGAACGCATGCTTCTCGTCACTCAAAACACCTTCAAAAATCTCTTAAAAAACGAAAAAATACCAGAATGATGGCAGTTTAGTAGAGACAGAGAATACTGGAAGCCAAGATATGAAGGGACTACGGAGCGGGGGGGCCTTATTTACCAAATTGGGGCTGCTGCAACATGCCTGATTCAGGCATGTTGCAGTGCACCAGATTTGTAAATATAGACCCCCCTTGCACCAGATTTGGAAATAGTTTTGAAAACGCACCTTATCGGTAAATATTTTTTAAAAAAACACCCTTTTGGTTCTTTTGCCAACACCCTATCCCTATACAAGGTACAAGACAGAGATCAAACAAAAGAAACTTCTAAACTTCCTCTGCAGCCCATGACCACTCCAGCACACTCAGCTAAGGCCTCCTGCCCTGTGGTTGCTCCTCTCTTCTAGAAGCACCTGAAAACCATAACCCACAACAGGGGTGAGATATACCTCTCAGTAAGCTCAGGGTTCTAGGAGATCTTCCCTTACCCTAGTTCACCCCCAAGCACAAACACATAAACAAATCACAACAAAGCCTAGGACATCATCCTGACTATCACACATTCCCTAGCTCTCTGGGTACTAACTGGATGCTATCAGCATCAGAGGTATCCCACCTCATACTGGCTCTCAAGCCATCTCAGACTCGTCTCACAGAGGTACTTAACATAAGCGTCAACCATTGGACACTTCTCATACCAGAGAGGCACCGCCTCATCCACTGAACAAGCATTGCCTGAGTCATCTACTCAGGACTTAAGGAATCCATATATGGCTCATCTAAGAGGCCTTAAGCTCTCATCCCCTCGGGAAGCCCTCTCTTAGAGATACAACATATCTGTCAATTGCCTGGTCTCTCCAGGACTTTCATAGCACATGCCTGGGCAAGAACATCCATATAGGGCAATCATCTCCAGGACTTTCACCACACATGCCTGAAAGAGATCATCCCACACCGGGGGCACTCCATCCCTCAGGACTTTCCAGTCCACTGCCTGAGAGAGATCATCTCACAACGGAGGCACTCAATCCCTCAGGACTTCCAATCCTCTGCCTGTGAGAGACTATCCACACAGGGAGCTCTCAATCCCCCAGGACTACTCATTAACTGCCTGAGAGAGACTATCCACATCGGGAGCTCTCAATCCCTCAGGATGGGGAATTTTGATTACAGGTGACTCTTCTGGAGGAAGAGAGCAGTATCAGGGCAGGAGGTCCCAGTAGAGACATGGGCTGCTTGACTGAGAAGCAGTAGATGGAGCTTGAAGGCTCAGATTTGTTTTGATGATTTTTTGTACCCTTGATAAGGGATGGTGTGTGTACACCTGATACTTGTATAGTTCTGTATACCCTCTGTGAGGGCAGATATTCTTTTGTATCACCATGATGTGGTGTGAACTGTGATGTATATGTTGTACATAACTATTTATGATATGTATATGAGACTTTTCTCCTGAGTATAGATGTTGCATATTTGATCATCTGCCTAAGTCTTTTAGTTATCTATCTTTTTGGTTTATGTTATGAGAAACTGGATCAGCAGGGGTGTGAAATATGTGTCTTGTATGTATGTTGTGTGTTATATGTTGTATTCCATACATAATGAATCAAGAAAAGCGATTCAGTGCTTCCGTTGAGGTTTTTAAATCATGTTTTAAGCGCTTATCTGATATTATTAATGATAACACTTCAGAAGCCTACGGGGTGTTACAGATTTGCTTAAAGTTTCATTTTAGTTTTTAGAAACAGGGTAAAAATGAAAGACAATGAAATGTGTAGCATAAAAAGGATTTTGACATTTTCAAAATCCTAAAATTTACCTCAACATTCATTGGCAAAGATATACAAACTTACAAAGAAATATATAATTCATATTATAAACAAAAGCTTTTGCAACCACTAAACATCCAAATATCCAATGCGAAACCATTAACATAAATTTTTTCTATGATAATATAAGAACAAATAAAATCTATTGCAATCAATAAATACACATATCTCCAGAACAACATTGATTCTTCATAGTTCAAACACTTCAATCCCAACTTTCAAAAACACTAATATGGAAAAAAAATCATAATTAAATTATTACCAAATCAAACCAGAAGGAAGAAACTCTAAAACGAAATATTGGAGATTTGGAGATCTTCATCTGCAAAGAACCACATACAAATAAACTGTGTGCAAAACAAACAACACGTTGCGATGCTCCTCAGGCCCCCTCATGCTAGTGAAAATCATGGTGGAATGTGTCATGAAGAAAGAGGGGTGAGATTTAGGGTGAAAGTGAAATGGTGAAGAGAACCCAACCCAGCTCATGCATGTAAGAGTGAGATTGATTATAAATTAGAAAAGCGCATCATTCTACTCGTGTTGGGAGCATTTTGGGCGTTTTTATTTTTTCTATAAAAAAAAATTGATGTGCTTAACCAGATTTAGATTATTCAAAATCGAACATGTCACCAATTGTCATGACAATCAATTGAATTCAGGTCATATACTTAACTGATCTAATGACTAAATCAGATTGACCAAGTAGTCGGATCCAATTCGGACCAATTCAGTTTTCACCGCATGCACAACCAAAATAGCACTTATATATTAATACACTCTAATATAAACATTTTTCTATGATATAGTAGTGTATTAATATATGCAATACATGAGCTAAATTTATAACTTATATTGTAATGTATGAATTTCTCAATTATTTTAAATTTTAAATATAAATATATTATTAGAAATAAATGCAAATATTTTAAAAATTTAATAACATTATTATAATTATTTATGTTTGTTAAAATATATTAATTTTTCATTCTTTGTATTTTAATGTTATTCAATATCTTATTTATACAAATGTTTGTTTATAAATCCATTATCTTTGCAATTATATTTTCACTTGTATATAACTTGGACATATAGATAATTTTAAAAATAAATATTAATAATAAAAATATATTTCATTTTATAATTATTAATTTTTTTAAAAAAATGTTTCAATCATAAAGGAAACTAAACTGAAGTGGGTCACTTGGTCATGTAGACCCTAATTCTCCATTGCACTTGGAGATACATAGGAGTAGGGGAACACCCCTATCAAGCCATATAAAATAGAATATAAAATCTTATGAAAAATGAAATAAAATGTAAATAAATTGAATTTTAATTTTTTTTATAATTAAGTCTTAATTTTTTTAGGGTGAGATAAATATTTTAAAAATTATTAATAATTTTTAGTTAATTAGAGGTAATTGTCTTAGGATGGACATCATAGAGTAGTTACACGTTCCATACACATAATTGACTCCCGAATACATATTTTATTTGTGAAGATCATTTATCTTTTGAATGGGTTCTCCAATGTTTACCTTATTAAAAATATTGGTGGCAACTCTATTCAGACAAAGTCTCTCAAAAAGCTAATGTTTTAATAATGACAAACAATTATCAAACAAAATTGAAGTGAGTGAACTTAGCTACTAATGATTGTTTTGAATGTTCTTTATTAAGACATGATATATCTAGAAGCATAGCATAAGTGTGAAACATATGCTTGTAAATTCATTTTGTCTCTTATTTGAATTGTTAATACTTGAATTTCAAGTATCCAAGGACAAAATAAAAGAGAATACTCCTTTGAGCCGAAATCATACAAGTTGTGGAGGAAAAACACACGTTCTTGTCCTTCCCCTCTCTTTCTCCATTCAAGGAATTGATACGTTGCATTATTTACTGAGAGACAACGACCATTTCAAGGAAGACTCTAAAATCATAACGGATCTCATTACTGAATTTTATAAAAGGCAACTTAAAGCATTACAATTCAACACAGGAGAATGAAGAGAAAATCAAGCAAGTGATTATTAAAGTGCTAAAATTCTGTCAATTTATTGGATGACATAATCTATGCTTAAATTGTTATTATTTCCTTAGCAAAGTTGTTTGACTGTATTCGTGATAAGTGTTTATCCACTTTGTGAGTCTTTTAAATCTGTGCTTGAGATGGTTGACTATGATGTTTATAATTGATAATTGTACATGAGATTGCCTGCTTATGTGAGTTGAATGTTATTGATTTATTTACATTCAAATACCATGATTTGAAGATGATAAAGCTTATGTATTGGTTAATTGCTAAGTTTTAAATTTGTTTAAAGCATGTGTGTTTTTGGTAACCTTACCCTTGTGTGTGTCACATGTGGGTTTGACTATGATGATTTTGAACTTCATGTTCATGGGAGTAGATGGTTAGGAGGAGAACCTTTTTCTTTGGAGGCTTGTGGATTAGCATGCTTGAATGTGAAGATGCAATGTTTCTTGTGTTTCCTTTTAGTTTTTTGTATAGTGTTGATCAATGTTGGTATTTAAGACTATCTACTTAAAAAGTTGTATGCATATATAGACGTGCGTTGAGTTGTTTTGATATTTTATCTTAGGATAAATGTTGATGTGCCATGAGGCACATGATTTTATTTAGTTGATTGTTTTATATACATTGTTTTATCTTTGGCTTTTGAAAATTCAAAAAATTCAAAAGTATTTTCATGAAAAAATTAATTCAAGAGTTTGAAATAAATTAAAAATAAAGTTTTCCGCTTTGTTAGTTTTAAGTTATCATGTAGTAGTGACGAGTCGTTATACACTCCTTCTCCCCAACTCTCCCTAAAGCCAAACACAATGTTAACCCAAAACTCACACAAACAACATAAAGTATTTATACTTTCAATGAAATTAAATAAATGAATTCAATTTCTTTCAATTTCAATTAAAACAAATTAATTGTGCATTTAAGAAAATCATGATGTTCCGATTTGAGTGGGAAAGGCCCTAGATCCCTTAAGCAAAGTTTTAGGTTCAAGTCTTGTAGATGAAAAAAAAAAAACGTGATTGGAAGGGGAGACCCCTAAAGATGACTAGTCAGGTTATCTAGTAAAAATTAATCATTAGTAAATTAATTATAATCTACACTAATGTCATTGTGACAAAAAAAATAGATATTTTCTTTATTAAGTTGTGAAACTTATAAATTATTAAGTAATTTAAGAAAGAAAAAAAAACTAAATGTGGAAATGAATTGAAATAAGTACATTACAAAAATTGGTTTTTCATACTGTAATTAACAATGTTAGTCACTACATTTTAAAAATACATTCCAAAAAGTAATTTCATAAAATTAACAAAAATAAAATGAAATATGCAAGAGATGCAAGAAAAAATGGAAGTTGCAAATTGAATCCCCCATTAATTCATATGGAATATATTTGGCTTTATTATAGAAATCAAGGCCTACCTAAAGAGATCAAGCTATTATGTACACTTAATACAGTTAACATCTCCAATAATATTCAAATTAATTTCAATTTTTGCATGCCCAAACTAGCAACTAATCTTAATCCTCGAAGAACACCCTATAGTTTGGCAACAAAGTCAAAAGTGGATTCTAAGAATTTTGAAAATTATTTGATCTATTAATCATCACTTCCCCTAATCAGACAATCACATACAACAAGTTCCATGACACCTTTACAAGCGCCATTCACATTCAATTTAAACCATAAGGAGTAAGGAGGTTACCAAGAAACAAAGACTTGAGTTGTAAAAGTTTTCATTGGATTATAGTAATTCAAAGGGAACTATTATTCCTTCTACCCATAGTGCTATTGGCACTACCAACCCCTACGAAATCCCTTTTTTTTTCCCAAATCCCTACACTCCATTTCCTTTCACTCAGACTTTCTCTCGCGCCACTCCACTCTTCCCCTTAGACTTCTCCCTCCCATTTGCATTGCGCCGCGCCACCCACTCACCCAACCCCCTCTCCCCTGCGCCCACCCACCCCACCCCAAATCGTTACTTTTATGAAGAAACACTTGCGTCTGCCGTGGAGGAAGGCTCTCCATCTTCAAATCTTGACGCAGAGGAAGCAACGTGGCGTGCGATGACAACGACCATGGCACCCATTGCAACAACGATAATGACCAGCACCTGCACATAATGATGATGGCCATGCCACCCACTTTGACGATAACCACAGTTAGCACCCGCGTGTGTGACGACAACGACCATGCCAGCCATGCACGTTATGATGTATGTTGAGATCTGTGTCTTGTCAGTCATCCATGTCAATTGTTGAATATGTTGATTTGTGTTATCGTTGTTCAATATGGGTCCTACAATGTTGATATTTGTTGAGTTCTTGTTTGGGATGTTGAGGCAACAATGGAAATATGATTCTATTGTTATATAGTGTATAACAGAATCGTATTTCTGTTGCACTCATGGGGGTGAAAAACATTAAACTAATGGAAATACAATTTCTTTGTACATTATACAATAGAATCGTATTTTTGTTACTTTTATTGTTTTAACCCACATGTGTTTAACGGAAATAAGATTTCTTTTTATAGTGTACAACGTAATCATATTTTTTATTTTTATTTTTATTTTTTCACCTGTGTGTGCGACATAAACATGATTCATTGTACAAGTGTGCAACAAAATCATGTTTCAATGGGAAGGACAATTTTAGAATAATTTGAAAAACCCACCATGTGGGTAGTGCCAATAGCAATGGCCTAATCCAAGGCCTAGAAGGCTTATATTATACAAACTTGCATTATAGACTTATTGGTTTCTTTAGGTCCAAAGGAACCAATAAGCATAGGCCCATATAACTAGCCCATTAAAGCATTCAAGCTAACCAAACACCTGGCACATATTACATTGAATTTGAGTTATGAAGTGATCTTTATTGTCCTATTTATGTTCCCCACAGTTCATATTTCTCCTCAAGCCTTGGAGTCCAAGGGGATGTTTATGGTATTGTCTTTTCTAGGGGGTGCTATTCTCACCCCCATGAAATGTAAATCAACCTTGTTATCCTCTTCTCATTTCTATACCCTTAACCTTTTCCCTTATTCCCTCACCATCCTCTCTAATGACACGCCCACCTCCTTTTCTCCCTTCTTTTTTCATCACAATCCAAACCCTAAATCTATCTCCTATCAACCCTTTTTTCTTCCTTTGATTCGTCTAAAGCTTGGATCTGTGACTGGTATGATTTTTTTTATTTTTTTACGTCAATGAAATCATGATTATGTTTTTTTGTAGACAACAAAAAAATCATGATTTTGTTGGTGTCTAGATTTTGACACACAACAGAATCACGACTCGATTGTGTATTTTCTATTGACAGTTGTTTCCTATTTTTAATTAACATAATATGAATTAACCAAAAAAATATTTATATACATAATGGATTGAAGTACTTTTATTTTTGGTGGAGTTACAATGCCAAGTAGTTGGGGGAAACATGATTGATGCAAGCCAATATGTTTTTTTTTTTTATCGTCCCAATCAAGCATATGGAAAGCAGATAGATGATAATGGGTTGGGAGACGCAAATGAGGAAAATGATAGTGGTTTGGACATTGAGCCACAACCTAATTATCCTGAATTTTCCAATAATTTATTGACTGGTGAAGTATATTGATTAATTGATGATTGATTTTATTTTTGTGTATTTTTGTTTTGTTTGTGTTTTGTCACTGAAGGAAAGAATATTTGTTTTTTAGGTATTTCAAGAGCGACATGATTTGTTGAAATGAGTTTGAGATGCGCGAAAGGAGCTTGGATTTGTTATTGTCACTGAAAGGTTAAAAACTTGGAGGAAGACCTTTGTCCTGTTGGCTTGTGACAAGGATGAAAGTACAAACAATACAAAGATAAGTTAGTCTGCAAGACCACTAAAAGCAAAAAATGTGGGTGTCCATTTAAATTAAAAGGGAGGCTTGTAAAAGAAATAGGTTGAAAACTTTACATAGTTTTTTGGTTTTCATAACCATGAAGTTAGTGAAACATTGTTGGGTCATGCATATGTTTTTTATTTAAGTAGTGAAGAAAAAACTTTGCTTAGCCAAATGACCAAAAGTATGGTGAAGTTTGATCAAATTTTGTTTACAATCAAAAATCAAGATAAAAGAAATGTCATTGTCATCAAAACATATACAATGAATGACAAAAATATCGTCACGAACAAAAGGGTCCAAGAACTGAAATACAACATCTCACGAAGTTTATAAAACACAATGAATATGTTTACTAGTTTAGAAGACTGGAAATTCAAGATGTTGTTAGAGATATATTATGGTCACATCATGATTCCATCGAGTTTTTGAATTCATTCCCAACATTGATAATATGTGATACTACTTACAAGACAAACAAATATAATCTTTTGTTGTTGGAGATTGTTGATGTAATTTTCATAGACATGAATTTTTTTGTTACCTTATTTACAATACAAGAGGACAAACAATTTTGAATGCATTGGAAAATCCATTGGAAAGGATTGTTTGTAAAATATGATATGTTGTCCCAGGTTATTGTCACTATTAGGGATTTGATTTGATGAATGCATTGAAAATCAAATATGTAAAAACCCACCCATGTGGATGGTGAGAATAGCAAAATGCAGGGTGAGAATAACAACTCTCTTTTTTCTATGTTGAGGGCTTTGGCCCACTATTTAAATTAAAAGAAATTATAAGTTAACCTAAATAGATAAAATGCTTAAATATATTTTTAGTTCTTATAATTTAGTATTTTTTTTCATTCTTGTCTTTGTATTTTCTTCATTTTAGTGCTTGAAAAATGTGTTTATTTTGTTTTTCATCCTTAAAGCTATTCAAAATACTTTTCTTATTGTTCACATTATTATCTAAAATATTTTAAGGACAAAAAATAAAACAAATACATTACAAGGATCAAAATATTAAATTGCAAAAATTAAAATGTATTTAAACCTAGATAAAAAAAACAAGACGAGTAACCTTAGATATACTATTTATGTGATAAATTTAAATATACCAAACTATTATATGTAGTTAAACTTTACTTAATTCACTAAACTCTAGTGATGAGTTTGGCTCAATTAATTGGATAAAATACATGATTACTTGATATTTGTCTTCGATTCTTATGAATAAAAAAACTTAATTACTAATTTGATTTTTCAAATATTTAAAATGTGTCAACCTCATCCACAAAATTTTAAACACTCAAATTTGATCTCTAATTTTAAAAAAGCCTCAATTTGATCCTTTTTGTCTAATTGAGGTTGACAACTTGAGTTGATGTACCCGTAACATCCTCTACTCAATTGCTATGTTAACAATATGAATCTCAATTTGACAAAAGAAACTTAATTGAGAGAGTTTAAAATTAGAAGACAAAATTTGAGCATTTAAAAATTTAAAGACTAAATTAACACATTTTGAATAATTTAGGATTCAAATTGATAATTAAGATAAAAAATCTTCTAAACTTCACATAAAGACGAAAAAGATAAAATGATATACAAACCGAGCAATCTAAAAACTACTGGATCAGTATGATTAAGCAAGTAAAACTATAAAAAAAAAACATGTAACAGTCATAATTATTGTCTTTAGCTCCTCGCTAGAATTCCAGAGTATTTTAAGTTATGAGATTAAAATAATTATACAATACTTTTGTCCAATTTTTTTAATAAAAGATAAAGTATGAAATAAGATAAATAATATCGCAATTAAAAAAACAAGTACAAAAGACATTATATAAAGTATTTATAAAAATAGTATAATTCAAATTAGATTTTTTTATATTAATTAAAATCCTTTTGTTATCGTAGCACAAAATTCTTTCATATCATCAACTATTTCAAGAAATGAAGATTTAATAAATAATGCCAATTTATTTTATTATTTTAAAAAGTAATGTTAAATTAATAAATGAAAAGAGTTATTAAAATAAAGGTAAAAATATATTTATAATACTATTTTTTGAGATATATATTTAAAATACTAATATTATATTCTTTAATATGATTTTTTAGATTTAAATATATTTTTGGTTTTTATAATTTAATGTTTTTTATATTTTTGTTTCTATAAAAAATTGTTTTTTTGTTTTAAAGTCGTTATTATTTTGTTTTTCATTTTTAAAGTATTTTAAATAATATTTTATTTACTGTTTAAAATATTTTTTTATTAACTATTATTTTTATTTTTTATTCTTTTGCTGCAAAAATATCAAAACCTTAATAATATATTATTGAACTTTATGAGATTCGAGGAAGCCACCTACCACCTCCATCAAACACCAGTACCCCGAAGTTGACCAAGACCATCCCACAACTAAGAGCAAAACAAAACAAACTCCAAATTCCAGCTTCTCTTCTCTACTAATCCTTGTAAGCTCTCTGTAAAGGCCAAACTCACAAACCACACCCTAACAAATTAACCTTATTTTGCAACACAATTCAGTTTTGAGCACTAACCAACACCACTTCCAATGGCTTCATATCATGAAGAAGTGAGGCTATTGGGCAAGTGGGCCAGCCCATTTAGCAACAGAGTAGACCTTGCTCTCAAGCTCAAGGGTGTTCCCTACAAATACTCCGAGGAAGATCTTGCTAACAAGAGCGCTGATCTTCTCAAGTACAATCCCGTTCACAAGAAGGTTCCGGTTTTGGTCTACTATGGGAACCCATTGCCCGAGTCACTCATCATTGTTGAATACATAGATGAGACGTGGAAAAATAACCCACTATTGCCTCAAGACCCTTATGAAAGAGCCTTGGCTCGTTCTGGTCTAAGACCTTAGATGACAAGGTTAGCAATTAATCTTGCTTTTTGTTCTTTTCTACCACTATTTTGATTATTGCAAATTTGGATTAGTGTTTTTTTTGACAGAATGTTTGGATTAGTAGATTTTAGGTAAATATTTTTATATTTAGTTTCTCATCGAAGAATTGGGGTTAGTTTAAAATTGATTGTTAGTTGAATTGATTTAAGCAGTCTTTGTGTTGGATATGAAATATACAACTTTCAAAAAGAGAAAATTCAAGTACAGATTTTGGAAGTGTTTTTTGTATTGTATTTTAAATCAAAAATAGATATTCACCGACAATTTAAACAATAAAGATTTATGTTAAAGATTAATATAGGTTATTAGATAAAACTTTAAATACCAAGGAGTCTGTCTAGTTTAGTTGATTGAGTAGACCATATGAGATATTGTAAACTTCCTTGTATATTATATTCTTATGGATAAAAAAAAAGATAAAACTTTAAATTTGATTAGATGATAACATTAAAAACACCAAAATGCATGTATGTTTAGTAAATTTGAAGAACTAAAAGTATCTCTTTTTAGCAACAAATATCTGTAAAACAAAGTTCATAGAGGACATTTTGTTTTAAAGAGAAGTGAAAAAGAAAAGTATGGCTAAAGCAAGCAGTCAAGCACTACTATCGGGTAGGGTTTTTAATTAAGTTGTCTTTTTTGGTTTTAGATCTTGCCAGCTATATGGAATGCTTGCTGGAGTGACGAGAATGGGCGTGAGAAAGCAGTGGAGGAAGCCTTGGAAGCATTGAAAATCCTACGGGAAACACTGAAAGACAAGAAATTCTTTGGAGGAGAGAGCATAGGATTGGTAGATATTGCTGCCAATTTCATTGGGTATTGGGTTGCCATATTGCAAGAGATTGCAGGGTTGGAGTTGCTCACCATTGAGAAATTTCCCAAGTTATATAATTGGAGTCAAGACTTTATCAACCACCCTGTGATCAAGGAGGGTCTGCCTCCTAGAGATGAATTGTTTGCTTTCTTCAAAGCTTCTGCTAAAAAGTAGAACCATTTTAGAGGTAGGATTCACAATAAGTTAGCATGATTTTGTTGGGAAATAATTATCTTGTTGCGAGCAAAGGATTGTTCTGTTTTAAATTTAATTGACTGTGATTTGGTTGAGGGTATTGGCTATTTTAATTTTAACTAAAAAAGGTGGTGTTCTGTTTTGTTGCCTGATTTCTCAACTAAATTGAACCAAGCTAAGAAGTTTCCCAAATGGGTGTGCATTATAGGATTTTTGGTGCTAGAGGAATGAGTGTTGTGCTTAAACTTTTCTTCATTATTAATGTTCCTATCTTGCCCCATCTCTGGTGTCTGGTGGACATAAAGTTCAAGTCAAACATCATTAGATATTGAATATGCTCCATTTCAGTTATCCTGTTTATCATAGATTGTCCTGAAAATAAAAGCATATCATTTATGATTGTTCCCAAAAACCTCTTCAAGTTTGAGAAAACACTAGGTGAATACATTGTCCACTAAGTTTTCAATATACATTCTCTTTATAGATAATAAGTTCATAATTTGAAGTAAACACTGTGTATTATTATATGGGTTAATTAAATTAAGAAGTATATATTTTTAAGTTTTCCAAATAAAATTTTATATCTTTTAGTTATTTAAATTCAAAAAGTGTTATGTTTAGTCTTTTAAATTAAAATTTATATATTTTGTCCCTTAAATTTTGGTAAAGGAACTAAAAAGAATATTTTTCAAACTTAAAGTACTAAAAAATACAAATTTTTATTTGTAAAACTAAAAAAAACAGACCCTTTAATTTAAGGGATTAAAATCTTAATTAAACCTTCTTCTAATGATAAAGTTTGTTCATTGGACTACTCTAGTTACGAGTATAGGACGATGGGCTGAATTTTGTTACATCAAATGATCTGGGCCCCAATCCAAAGTTATCTGGGTGGTGCAAGGGCAATTTACGACGTTCAAATAATGTCATTTTAAGGATATTGTTAGGATTAGAATTTGAGAAGCCCTTGACCACATGAATGTTTGGTTTAAAGAGAAATGTTAACCAGTCCTTTTCTAAAAAAATTGTTTACTACTGATATTTTTTTTATTTTTGTAAGGCCCCTACTTATTTTTTTGTTACCCTCTCTCATTTAAAAATCAATTAGTCATAATTTTATTTAATAGATTGTTTCTTAATATATCAATTCTTACCAAATTTAAAATCAATTAGTCATTACTTCAACTAAAGAATTAAAATCAATTAGTCATTTTATTTTACTTGAATAGATTGTCTCTTAATATATCAAGTCTCAAAATTGAACTCACTTTTTTAAGGCTTAAAAATATGTTGGGTTGACACTAATATTAACAATACACTTTTTAACACACTTTTGAACACATTGACTATTATTAGCTGAAATTGATTGAAATCATGATTTTTTTGGGGCTCAATTCTTTTTTAACGAATCTCTCTTAATTTTGTAGTTTGTAATAAGTTTTAATCAATAATAGAGTGTGGGTTAAAAGAATTTGTGAAAAGTGTATTGCTAGCACTCTTAGTTCGAAATGTGATTAAGGTTGAACTCAACTCTGATTGTTAGGAGATCATCACCAAAAAATCATACCCCTTGAGCGGGAAATAAGCGTAGTTTGAAATCTTCAAATCCAAGCTCTATAAGCAGTCGTGACAGGTGAGGGTATGCAAAAGACATTTATGTTAGATATGATGAAGAATATGTTGAGGAAGATTATGAAGAATCAAGTCTAGATAATCATAAGTTTTGATTTTATATGCCCACTCAATTTGATGACATATGTATTTTGTTCAAAGCTTGGTTCAAGAAAGATAAAATCCCTCATTCCTCACATAGGTTGATTAAGTCATGCATACATTCATACATTAATACATGATTAGGTCATATAAATCATATGAATCATTTAGCATGACATTAAAACATTAATGTTTTCACAAAAAGTGCTTTTCACTGTTTTAATCGATTACTGATGAAACTTAATCGATTAATTGCATGTTTACAAAACTGCATATAATCATATGAACACTTTAATCGATTACCAAATTTTTGTAATCGATTATATTAAGCTGACTTTGTTAAGTCGTTCTGTGATAATCGATTACGTGGCGAATTAATTGATTATATGTCCATCTGCATAATTTTCAGAAGAAATTTTATCTGGTTTAATTGATTATCAGATGGTTGTAATCGATTAAATATGCATTGATACGTTTTTCACACTCCCTGTGTTAATCGATTATTTGAGTGTTAATCGATTACATCAGTGCTTCAAAAAATCCAAATCCTCTGGAATAATCAATTACAACATGAGTTAATCGATTATTTGTTCTTGAGATTTTTTCCAGATTTTAGATGAATACTTTAATCGATTATTTTGGAACTTTAATCGATTACATTTGTTAAAATAATCGATTACCCTTACGAAATAATCGATTACATTTAGTTAATTCTATTTTTTTATAAATAGATGTAACTCATTAAGTGAAATGAGAGTTTTAGAATTTTCGAAGTAAGCCTTGTCAAACACTCTCTGGAGATTTCAAAAGCATCAAGGCTCATTAGAAACATTCATTCATAATAGTTTCAAGAATCATGAAGAATCTCATTTGTTGAGTTACATATTTCATGAGAAGCTTGTGTTGAAGCATCATTTGTCAAAAGAATTCATCAAGAAAGATCATGACATTCATTCTCAGTCTGGTTTGATCATTTAATTTCGTTCATTTCACTGAGGATGTCCAGGTGATATCTTTCTTGAATCAATTTCATTGTTGTATTGTTTAGAAATTGATTGTTTTGTTGGTTGTTTGTCCATATAACAATTTGTATCTTTAAAGCATTGCTAGATAGGTTTCTAGTGGGTAGAACAGAGAGGGGATCTCTGCTTCTTAGATCTTTTGAGAAGTCTATAAATTTAGATTTTGAATTTTACCTAGGGTGGGTAAAAGAGATCTGTGTTTGCTTGTAAAGATATTCATTTTGTTATAGTGAAAACTCTAATCAAGGTTGATTAGAAGTAAAACTGGATGTAGCCTCCAGGGTTGAGAGGTGAACCAGTATAAATCTTGTGTGCATTTGTAATTTTCTGTTCATATTCATATTGTTCTTGAAGTATTATATTTGTTTACATCACAAGATTGGGTGAAGCTCAAGAGTGGGTTGATTGAGATAAAAGTTGATTTTAAAAGTTTGATTTCTTAATTGGTTAAGATATGATTCTTCTTTCAAAGTCTTCCGCTGTGTATAAAATTTGTTTTAAATTTTAAAAACTCTGAGGTAAAACCAATTCACCCCCCCTCTTGGTTATTTGCATAAGTGTTCATTCTATTTTCAATTGGCATCAAGAGCTGGTTCTTGTAATTTGCTCAAGATCTTTTCAAAATTCAATACAATGAATACTAATCAAATAACTTTCAAAGAGGGAGTCTCATTGAATAGACCTCCTTTATTTGAAGGGGAACATATTAACTTTTGGAAGAGTAGGATGCAAATCTTTATCCAATCAAACGGCCCGGGAGCTTGAAACTGTATTGAAAAAGGTCCTTACATTCCAACCAAGA
This sequence comes from Glycine tomentella, assembly GCA_007407185.1. Lineage (NCBI taxonomy): Eukaryota > Viridiplantae > Streptophyta > Magnoliopsida > Fabales > Fabaceae > Glycine > Glycine tomentella. Next base: position 260,688 of record PYAF01003110.1, read on the forward strand.
TTGTGGATAACAAAACAATACCAAAAGAATGGGATGAAATGTCAGAAATTGAAAAAAGAATGGTTCAATTTGATTTCAAGGCAAAAAATATGATAACTTCTGCTTTATCTTTCGATGAATTTTTCAGGACTGTTAGGTGCAAAAGTGCCAAAGAAATGTGGGAATTGCTTGAAGTTACACATGAAGGAACTGAAGATGTGAGGAGATCAAGAAAGCACACTCTCATCCATGAATATGAAATGTTCAAGATGAGAGATGATGAGAACATCTCACAACTTCAAACTAGATTCACCCACATTGTGAATCACTTGCTTGGACTTGCTAAACCTTTGATGCTGAAAAATTGAACATCAAAATTCTCAAGTGTCTAACAAGGGATTGACAACCTAAAGTCACAGCCATTAAAGAATCTAAGGATCTATCTCAAATGTCAATGGCATCAATGTTTGGTAAGCTTTTAGAATATTAGCTTGAATTATCTCAACTAACAAATAATGAAGATGCAAATAAAAAGCACAAAAGCATAACATTAAAGGCTGCACCTTCAAAGATAGAAGAAAATGATAGTTCAAGTGAAGAGGAAGATGATGAAAATGTCAACCTCATTGTTAGAAAGTTCTCCAAATTTCTAAGGAAGAACAAGGGCAGAAAACAACCATTCCAAAGGAAAAAGAATGACTACAAGAACAAGAACAACAACCCCTCCTCAATAACTTGCTTTGAATGTGAGAAGCAAGGCCATATAAAATCAGATTGTCCCTCATTAACTAAGAAGCCACAAGTAGAAAAGAAGTCAAGAAGAGAAGGGAAGCAGAAAAAGGTTTATATTGCTTGGGAGGATAATGAATCAACAAGTTCTAAATCCGCATCTGAAAAAGAGATTGAAGTCCATCTTTGTCTTACATCCACCATCAATGGAGATTGTGAATCATCTAGTACAAAATTAGAGGTAAATTCTGAATTTGATAATGTTGTTGATGCATTTCATGAGATGCATTTAGAAGCTCAAAGATTAGCTAAAGCAAACAACAAACTTAAGAGTGATATAAGGTGGCATGTATCCAAACTTGCTGAATTGCAAGATGAGCTTTGTAAGTTGAAGGAAGATCATGAAAAGCTTCTCCCAAGTTACAAAGAAGTTGGATGTACATGTTCCTCAGCCAACTCTAAGGTTGATGATCTCAATAATATGCAAAAAGAATTTGATGAGTATAAGCTATGTGCAAAAAAGAAAACATGAGTTTACAAACTGAAAATAGTTACTTGATTGATTTGCTGAGAAAGTATTACAAAGGTAAATGCAACTTAGATGAGTTACTAAGTGTGCAAAAGTTTGTTGGTGATACTTATGGATTGGGATATAAACATGAAGCTAGAACACAAAACAGGCTTGTGTTTGTACCACCAAAACATAAGAATCAAAGGCAGCATAATCAATCAAATCTCTATCAAAGATTCACACATGCTAAATCATCAAAGAATCTTACTTGCAATTATTGTATGCTTAAAGGTCACACATCATATAAGTGTTATGCTAGAAGATTTTATGTTCCTAATGGTGAATGTATATGGATTGAGAAAAGAAAGAAACCAACTAA